>MNCI01004594.1:66496-170673 GCA_015680685.1 Gnetum montanum
CTACTCTAAAACTAGGATCCCCAAATGACGGAGAGCCACATCTTATTTATAGATATGATGGCAGACTGCGATATCGCATACGCGATATCGTAGGGAAAGATGCGATATCGCGTACCCGATATCGCAGGGGATGCGATATCGCGTCGGCTGCGATATCGCGTATGCGATATCACGGCCTATGTGAACCACATCTCATCAATTATAAAAACATATATACATTAGAGTACTAGTTTAAAAATATTTAATTGAAAGTGTTAGTTTAATTATGAAATTTATATTACCCAAGTAATCATTACTTGTGATGAGTGTAAGTGGAAGTGATGGTTAGATAACTATATAGTGGTGAATTAATTTCAACAACCAAATAATGAAATTTAAATTGGCCAACTATATGATGATGGAAATTAAATAAGTTTTGGCTAAGTGGCAAAGTTAGTAGAATTGTTGGGAATTTCAAACTTACACTATATAAGGAGATGTGAATTTGTTGGAAATGCATCAATTTTCAATTCAAGGATCAAGTGAGAAAGTGAGTAAAGTGTTTAATTGTGAGGTAGAAAATGGTTTTTTAAGAGAGGGCAACAAGAAGGCCTTTTATTCCATATGTTATAGGAAGTTGTATAGAGCATGTCTTAAGAGCCTATTGTAAGGCAACTGCCTATGGAGCATATAGTAAAAGCCCTTTCCTACTTTGGCTTTTAGATGAGTTAAACTTTCTTACTAGTGGACTTTCTATACATTCCAATGTTTGTAGTAGCTTTCATGAATGCATCGCCCAAGTTGAATACCAAGGAGAGTCTAGTAACAATGATTCTTGGGAAAAGATTTTCATGTCTCAAGACACAGAAGCAACTAGTTGGGGAGAACCTCAAAAATTAGAAGTCAAGGAGTTGGATGCAAAAGAAATAAAGACAATTTTTGAATACAAAGGTGCATACCAAGTTGAGGCTTCAACTAGAAAAGAAGAAGAAAGAAGAGCATTCATCACAATTGAAATTACATATGAAAGAGTTCATGATATGAGAATCCCTAAAGGAGTCATTTTAACTATACTTTTGCCACCTACAAAATAGTTATAGGAGATTGATATTATGTTTTTATAGTTTCCTAAGTTTTATTAGGAATGATGTTTTTATTTCATCAAACCTTTAGTTTGATGAAAGCTTTCCTATAAAAATATTTCCATTTCTATGTAAAAATAAAGATTTCCAATAGAGTATATGTTTCTCAGCTAAAGTTTAAAAAGGGGGTTATGAAATGTTAACATATTCAAGCCATCTTATGGAGTAGAATTTACAAATCAAGGTTTGGTTTTTATTAGAATCCAAATGTTATCTATGAATGCAAGATAGCATACAAGTAGAAAAAGGCAAAAGTCCATTGGAGTTTAGTTACCTTCTCTATAAAATGAAAGTATATTCACATGTTAATGAATAAGTAGGGTGTCTACTTTCACAATGGTGGAGCTTGGTTTTAATGTTGATTTCTCATGGTTACGAGTTAAAGATTTTAAAAGGAGGAGAATAGTAATATTATACTTACTTATTTAAGTGAAATGGCTAAGTAATAGATAACAGAGGTACCCGTAATCATTCAACTTTGTGTAAAGTTTTGAAAGATGAGTATACCTTCTGAAAGTTGAAATATGGTGAATTTAGGAGATACTATAGAACTTGCTAGTTGTAGGGAATGAGTAATATGAGCAATAAGAAAAATTTTATATTGTTACAAAACATGTAATGCTACTGAATTTTCCAAATTGCCATTATCTACACAAGGGTTTTAATTATACAATGTTCACTATGTAAGCTTTGGAAATTTAATAGTAGAAGAGTGTAGATCTTAACAAAATCATTTCCAAATTCACAAATATTTGTGAAAAATCATGATAGCATAATCCAAGATTTTCAAAACAAACAACAAAAACTCAGGCTATTAGCAACAGAAATTACATCCTAGAGAAGAAGCAAAATTAGTAGCACCTATTAGAAGTAGAAGAAATAAATGATGAATATTTAAACATGAATCAAAATTTAAAAGCCCAGACTCAGGCACAGGTTACTATGAATCCATGAATGAGTCATAACACCTAGATGATATTTTTTCTAGGGTTCAAAATGACATTAGGGCTGGCAAAGACAACATCAAAACCCTACAATAAACATGGAGTTAAAAATTCCATCAATCCATACTACAACAATGAAGAAATACATAGCCTATCTTCACTAGATTGGGTCAGAACCCAATAATGATGCCTACAGCTCAAGTAGAGCCATTACTAATAGTAGTTATGGTGGAAATGTAGCAACAAAGGTGATAGAAATGCAGCTGGAAGACTCCAACAATGAAAGGATATACAACATCTATTTTTTCTTGGATAAAATGGCATTAGGATTGAATTAGGATATAGCAAATGGTAGGTTTTGCTTTGAATGTGGGAAGAGGATGATACAATGCATGGTATCAAGGACATAGGAGAAAAACATACATTATAATGTTTACACCTTTTCTATACACATGTTGATGGGAATGATAATAAGGCTACAAGGCCTTAATAATATTTTAAAAAAATTATATATATTACAGTACTTTAAATTTGGGTAGGGCTTATAGATTAGGAAAGAAAGATTTATGAATGTATGATAAAACTAACTTATTTTTCTAAATTTCATAAGAAATTATGATTACTTCTCCTTGATATTTTTAGTGTCTTATGAGACACTTGCCAACTTTGGCATATATTTCTCTAATTATTGTCACTTCCTATGGTGATCTCCATGATATTTGTTACCAAGAAAACACTTGAAAACCATAGCTTAAATTTCTAATAACTTGATATGGAAGTTATAACTTCTAGGGTATTTATAAATTAATATTCCTAGATATTTGTAATACCCCTAACTTTTCATGATTATTGTAACTTCCTCAAGGTCACTATAAAAGGGCCTTCAAGAAGGAAGATAAAAGAGGGGTATGATTTTGGAGAAAGACAATTGAAGATTATTTGTAAGATGGCTTGCTAAATACATTAGTTGAATTGCTTTATTTTAATCCTATGAGTTCATACTTTTCCATTTTTGTTTTAGTTGCTTAGCTAATGGTTTAGATAGTATTGTGCTTGGCATTTAATTTTTGGATTTGTCCTAAGTTTCTTTTATAGCTCTATTTTTGTGCAATATTAGATTTCTATTAAGATTTTCCATAGAAGAGCTTATGTTTTTGAAAGGCCTCAAGAGCGATTTAATAGTAATGTCTTAATGAAATTGCCTATTTCAAGCATAGAGAATCTAGGAAAATCTTTGATATTCTGAGATGACTAAAATAGCTTCATTATTTTAAAGTGTATTGCATTGGTATTTCAATTCCTAAATTATCAAATTTTTTGAAAGCTCTCTTGAATGAAATATTTAACAACTATTAACTAGCCAACATAAAAACTCATACTTTGTTGTTTACGTAGCAATTTTGGTAGAATAATAAGATTGTCTTTACAAAGTTACTTCTTAGGCTTAGATGGTTTGAACAATTCATAATTAGATTGAATTAAATATATTTATTATGAAGTGTGTTCTCATGTCAATTTATCTTGCTTAAATATTTGAGATTTCATACAAATTTTCCTTCTTTTCTTTTCTCTTTCTAAATTCCATTGAATCTCACTCCATTTCTAGTTTTTTCATTGAACTTTCTCTCTAGTGGAAATTAAGAGTAGATTGGTAGAATTGTGCTTAAATGTTTTTGTAAAATTTTATTTTTTTATAAGTAATGTACTATAGAGACTATATAGACTAAGCAATTGAACAAAATAGGAATCTTCAACAACTCACAATATTTGACAAAGTCAGTTGAATCTCTTTTATGATAGCCAATTATAGTTTTATACAAAATCTAATCATTTTCAACATTTGTAATAGCAAACACATGCTCACAATTAATTTGTTTTATAAATACTGAGTCTATTTGGAGATATTTGGGCTTTGATGTTTCTAGAGACTAGCAAGCACCTAAACCTTGTTTGAAGAATACCTTTGATCTCGTGACATCCAAGGTCACAAGACTGGAAGGCCCCCAACATTGGTGGCCAATTCCCAAACAATCACCAACACTAAGATATTCAAAGTTGTATATGTTGTTTTCACTCTTCTTACAATGGATTTGATTTGCATTATATTTTTGCTTATGTCCAAAAAAGGAATGAATGTGTTCATGTTAAGATTCATGAAATATTGATAAGAGATCATATATGGTAAAGAGTATTTGTTGGGAATTGATTTTTATTATGTATAGTCTTTATACTTATTAGATTGATCAAGATTTGAGATTTTTGGCATATACAGTAAATAGTATTTTTATTAGCTTTCTTACATGATATTTCAATGATGGAATACTTGTATTTTAATCCTCAACCTTTTTTTACATGAAAAAAATTTTAAGATAACTGTTGAAATGCTTTGATTTTTTTTATGTGCTTTATGAATTATATGTTTTTAACTTTCATTATGAACTTATATGGTCAGCTCTTGATGGGACATTTTCTTGATTATTCCTATATAAATTTATAAATGCTTGTGCCTTTATTTTCTTATCATATGATGTTATGTTATTATGAAAAATCATTTTCTCAAGTTTTTGACATCACGAAAAAGGAGAATATTGTTGACCTTTTCATATGTCAAAACTTTGAAAAATGCAGAAAGTGAAAAATGTGCTTGTGGAATCTTACAAGACTTGGAAAAGACAAGAGCTTAACTATAGCATGATGAGATCAAGACAAAGAAAATGTTAAGACCAAGATGAGAGCTAAGTTATCAATTTGAAGTGACAAAGTCTCAATCAAGATTGCAAGAGTTTGAATAAGTCACAAAGATGCATGATGTCTAGAATTCAAAAGAAGATGCTCAAGTAGCTGTCAAGACATTCCAAAAAAATATTAGATGATCCTATTAAGAAGTCTAGATCTCAAGCAAGACATCCTAGTCCTAAAGAAAGTTGAGATGTCCCATGTTAGACATCTAAGAAAAAATGAGATGTCCCACCTATAAGCACTAGAAAGTTAGTGAGATGCCCCAAGCTGGAATGAGACATCCTAATTAGTTATTTTCTAGCTATTGTATGAGCTCCAATGGTTATTTGACAAGAACAAATGCTATAAAAGAAATAATATCTTCATGGAAAAGGACAAGCACTATTCACTAGAATATTCCCTTCATTGTACACATCTTGTAAATTAATTTGTTCTTATATTCTTTATCTATTATCAATTTGGTAATTGTTAACTACCCCAAAGTAAGGAATCTATAATTGTAGTTACATTCTCTCTTTGATCTTTTTTATCCTCCTTTGTAATCCCTATGGGATTGATGTGCTTCTTGTAGGAAGGCATCTCTTGAGCTTGTTGGAACCTTGTGGGGTTGGATGTGTTTCTTGAGTGAAGAAACCCTATGTGAAGCTTAAGTTATTATCAAGGTTGTGGGATACTTGAAACCACATCTTAAGCTTGTTGAAACTTTGCAAGGTTGGGTGTGTTTCTATGTGAAAACACCCCTTGTAGAGCTCAAAATTTGTAAAGTTTGTGTTGTTTTTGAAATCATATTTTTTAAAGAAACAAAGTCCAAATCTGTGTGAGGATTTTTCCCTCCAGGTATAGACATACCCAAGTTGGGAAACCATACAAATATATTTGTAGTTTTGATTTTGATTAGTGGAACTTATTCAAATCCCCTTCTAAGTTCTCGATATTCAATAATAAATTAGGCTTTCAATGTCTACTTTTAACATATAAATAGTAATTTCTAATATTTTTTAGCATTGTAAATTTAATTGTAATGTTAAATTGGTTATCTAAGAAGATAATAATTAGGTGATAGTCTAAAACATGCCTTAGTAGATTGTATCCTGGATTAACGAATCATGTGTGATGATCTAATGGTTAGCACTAACAATCTAATCCTTTTTGGTAATATTGATCCTTAGGATTAGGTTATTAATATAGTTTACCTAGATCACTAACCACTAGCTAGTCATTAGCAACATTATTGAAATCAATATCCTAAGGGTGTTAGAAAGTTCATTAAGAATTAAGAAGATATAGGAAAGTTATTACTGATCTAATAAATCAAAAAATTAAAGAATCAATTGGCATAACATAAATGCAATAAAGATGTATACCAACCAAATCATTATGTAATAAAAATCAACCATCATGGATATTTAGAACCTTATCCTAACAAGGCATATGGTACCCATGAAAAGAAACAAGCTAGGAGATAATTCAAGAATAGGAATGAAGATAACAATGTACAACATGCTTATAAGATCCCTAGCCAATGAATGATAACATCTACTATATTTACCATGAGTCTTTAACTGACATGAGTACCAATATTCATGTGCCTTGTAAAAATACAAGATTTGAATGTTGATATCCTATTTCCATAAGAAGGCATACCATGAAAATTTTTATATTAATTCTAACCCAATTTGAAAAATTTAGGATACAAAGTTATCTATAAGTAAAATGCTTCTTGTAATGGTTTTTCCTACAAGCCATACCAATTAGCCTACTACAAGAACCATAACATTGATGGTTACATGATCTTTTACAACAAAACTAAGTTTAAATCAATACAAAGGTTTTAATGGGGATTAGGAGACTTGATTTTTAAAACTTTAAAACTTCAAGTCATGGAGAATACGGAATACACAAGATTCTAGATAACCCACATAGTCTTGACCATGGTACTTTAAATATAGTTGTTAAGAATACGTGCATGTAAGCTCAGCATACATTTAATTGTAAATCCAATATTCTCAAATGTTAGACATTGTCAAGTGTATTATTTGATTAGCTAGATTAAGAAAATTTTGAAGTGCAAAATATTCCTAGATTATGCTAGTCTTAACCTAATGTTATTCATCATCTTTGGAGACTTCAATGCACAAGCTAGTAGTGTTCATTAATTTCTAAAATATAGACATGTGAAAGTGTCTTTAGAAGAGAAATCTAAATTGAAGAAGATGTTCCCATCAATTCATCATACAATTCCATTAACCAATGCATATTCCACCTACGTCAATTCTTTAGTAGATAAGTTGGATTCTAAACTTTGAGAATAAATTATGCTAATATATATTGTTCATTTTTCATCAAGAATCACAATTCAATAACCACACTACCATGACTACTGAAGATAGGTCAACATCCTTCTTTATTGAGATCCTTGATTATATCTAGTATGATGTTTGATTCTTTTAAGTTACTTAGTTATTAAAGTTAATTCTTAAGAAATAATTTGAGTAAGATCAGGCTCTACCATCCCAAACATGGTCATTTAACCATATAACTATTACGATAGAATTGTAATTATATTCCTTGATCCCAACAAGTGATGAAAATTAAGCAGCTCCTTAACATTACTTCTATTTCTTATTTATTTATTTTCATTTATTTAATTTATATTTCTATAGAAGTAAAATATTTTTTGGCAATACAAGTGAAAAAAATGGATTTTCCTACCTTCACTTGGATTACCAGAATTATGAGTTGCATCTTGTGTAATCTTAGTAAGGACTAGTGATTGGTTGTTGGTAGATATTTAATTCTTATCTTGTGATTACCTAGAGATTAAGGTAAGCATTAATAAAATAATATTTATTTTTTACACATTTTTCTCTTATATTTCATTTGTAGAATATGCTAGATAAGTTTAAAATATTCAACCCCATTTAAAAAGATGAAATTAGAGCATTCAAACATTGAGGTATGGAGGGAGCATTCAAACATAGAGAAACATCATTAACATAGAGTTTTTTGAAGATGAACAAAACATAGAGGTATTTTATGATGTCCCCATTTCCAAATAGAGTTATTTTGTAATAAAGATGATATTTATTTATAACATTTAATATTATGTATAAATAATGTAAAAAAGAAAATGCAAAAAGCAATAAAAAGAATAATTTATTGATGTGAAAAGAGTATATCTGGGTCATGCTTTGAGGATTTCTTGGTATTATTTTCCTTCAACATCTATCCCTTAGACGCAATCCAACATTGTCACCACAACTAGACCCATAACAAGGCATGAGGAATAATCTATCAACTTTCTATTCCACTTTACCTAGCATCCATTATTTACCATTAATTTCTTACAACTCTATGTTGGCATGAACTCTAATTTCTAGTTATAAATACCTCATGTCAAATCCCCAAAGGTCACCTCAAGAGATATTCTTGAGAGAGGTATTCCCATTATTACAATGCATCCTTTCAAGTCTAATTATAACTTACTCTTTTGGGTCTTATTACATCATAACTTATGTAGTAATACCATCTTGGTTATCAAGTAGTATCATTTGGGAATGGGGACATGATAAACTATCCCACTTAGCTTTTGTTCTTTCTTGAATGAGTACATACTAATGATGTTTCCCCATGATCCAATGCTCCCTCCATGATCTAATGCTTTAGTTTTGTTATTTTAAAATGGGATTGAATATTTTAAAGTTCTTCTTCTTCTTCTACAAATAAAATATAAGTAAGAAAAATACTTTAAAAATATTATTTAATCAATACTTACCTTCATCTCTAGGTAATGATAAGAGGTGAATTAATGGTTTACCAACCACCAATCACTAGTTCTAACTAGGGTAACACAAAGTGCAACTCATATTTGGTTACCTAAGTGAAGGTAGGAGAAATCATTTTTTCCCACTTATATTATCGAAAAATATTTTTCTTACATAATTTAGAAACATAAAATAAATAAATAAATAAATAAAAAGCATAAAGTAGAAGTTAAGAAACTCCATAATTTTCTTCAACATCTAGAATTAAAGAATACAATTGTAGCTCTATCATAACACCCATATGATCTAATGGCCTTGTTTAGGATGTTAGCGCTTGATCTTGCTCCTCAACTTCTTCCTTATAAATTAACTATCATAAGTTGGTAAATTAGAAGAATCGTGTATCATACTAGATATAATCTAGGATGATGAATCACATTTACATCTACTTTGATGTTGGGTATGCGACGTCAAAGCCGTGACGTTGCATACACGACGTCATGTATGCGATGTCGAAGTGTATAATCCAAGCCTATAAATACTACACATGGGCTCCTATTTTCAAAATCAATTTTTGATCATTTTCTAGTTGAACTAGTAGATCTTTTGTTGTTTCTTCTTTTCAGAGTTAGAATATTTTCTGAGTGCCCATAGAAGGAGTATAAGTGTGTATGGCTCTTTGTTCAAGCACTAATGTACCTGAGTGCAATAGTGTGACGGGAATAAAACAAACTATTTTGAAAATTCTTGTAGCACTAAGAATAGCTTAATATTTTCTTTATTAAACTTTACTTTCATGTACTTTACTTTAACACATTTGAATTAAGCAATTTATCTCTAGTTGTTAATGAATAGGAGCATGACCCCTTCAAGCATTCATATACTACTTGGTAACCTAGCAACGCTTAACATTTGGTAGCCTAGAAGCACTATATGTGTTCAGGATGTGTTCGGGAAAGTGGGATGGTGTTAGGCTAGATAGACAATAACAAACTAGATTTTAAATTACTCTACTTTTCATTCTTTTTGTAGGTGATCAAATCTATAAAATATAAAATAAGAAAAATCATATACCTTAATTACACTTAAACCATACCCTTGAACCTCACAAGTCTAGATGGGAAGACAACAAACATTCACAATACCCACTTCCTAGAAGAGCTAGTGTACTAGATAACTATAGGTCCATAGAATTCAACTAGATCCCATGTAATGCCTTGTGATTCGTATGGTTGGGCATAGGGGTACCTCACCACTCATCATTGGTGCCATTTCTAGGGACCTTTTTGTTGTTTCATGCACTATTAAGGACCTAGTAAAAAGTATTTAAATCATTGGAACAAACCTTAAAGTCATATCCTATTTTACCATTACTACAATAATTATTAGAGCACATTGTGATTTTTATTCGCTAACTGAAAATGTCTTCTTNTAGCACATTGTGATTTTTATTCGCTAACTGAAAATGTCTTCTTCTCATAGGAGCATTTCTCCATCCAAGACTAAAAAAGTTTATCTACCAAATCCTCAACAGTATCAAATTATATATACTCATCCTGATGAATATGTGTCAAACTTCATCTTCATCCTACATCAGGATGAATAGCTATGATGGCATGACATGGAGGGCAACATTGTGTTGCTGGCCGATCATGCTGCTCCTGTAATGCTTTATCAAATACTTGCATGATGTGGTCTTCAAGACTACCATGGGGAGCATATTGTGGATGATTTTAATGCCAAATATTATCATCCCACCAAATCACAACATCTATGGAATTGATAGCTAGAACAATGCTCTAAATTTTTGAAGGGAAAAGGGCTTAACAATTCTACATTCCTGTTGTACCAACAAGCTAGTGGGGAACCCTTCTCTGGGGGTTTTTAATTCAATGAAACTACTTTCTTTGAATTTAATGATGAAGATCAAAACTAGAATCTACACTCCATAGTTCACAATCCTAATTCTAGTCACAAGGGATCCAATGACAAAGAAGGATCCAAAGGGGCAAGTCAAGATGGGGATGTAGACAAGAAGCAAGATCGTGATCGTGGTCACAATCATCGAATAGGAGGTAGGAGGAACCATGATGGTGTTGGTTCTTCTTACTCTTCACCTTCATCATCTTCTTCATATTCTAACTTTGAACATGATTACAGAAGGCAAGACCATGATGGAGGTGATCAAAATAAAAAAATGGCTGAAGGGATCAAAATAACCAAAGGGATTGCTAGGATAGACAAGATCAAGGGCGTAGACATTCAAGAGAGGCACATCACCATGAACGAAGGGGTAGTAGAGGGCATCATAGGCACCATGATTAAGGCCTTGATGAGCCTCTACTTGCTACCTAAATTATGCTTAAACTCATAGAGGTAGTGAAAATTCCAACAAGGCATGTAAAGGATAGCTGGATCAAACGGTTAGACATGAACAATATTCCTTGATTTGAAGGAGGATATAACTTTGATCTGTAGAGTCATCTTCAAGCTTTTCAAGAATGCATTTTCTTTGCAAAACATAGAGAATGAGTGGCAAAAATTGAAGTTCTTTCCCATGATACTCATCAAATAAGTAGAAAACTAGTACAAATCCTTAAAGCTAGAATCTATCAAGCGATGGAGTACCATGCTTAAGTTGTTCAATGATAAATATCAAATGTACTCTAGGGTGTCCAACTTGAGGAAGTAAATTCAAGGATGAAAACAAGGAAGGAATAAACCCTTGGATGTTTTCATTGGCTGATACTATGTGTTAATGCACAAATGTCTAGGCCATGGTTATTCTCAATTGAATCAACTTTTCCACATAATAAATGGGCTTTGGTTAGAAATGAGGGGAACCCTTGGTGTCTATGCCCAGGGATGCCTATTATAACTAAGTGCTAATCAGATGTAAAGATTAATAGAGTAGGTCACCAAAGAGAATGTTGAACTAAGAAAAAGAGAAAGTGTAGAAGAGTACAATCGTGATCCTTCGATCTACAAGAGAGAGGTTTAATTCTACAATAGTGAGGATAGGTTTGTATTTGATGAGAAGAAAAATAATAAAAACCTTGTTACTTCAAAAATTCCAATTTGAACTTATAGCCAAGGTTGATCTATTATGGTACTTCATAGACAATAGATTCTAAGTTGTTATCAAAATTGCTAAGGAGTCCAAAGAACAACGTAGTTATCATGAGTACAGGAGACGTAAGTTGAACATGCATATCACAAAGGTAAGGGCAAGATTACTGCAATAAAAGACATTGCAAATAGTGAATCAAATGATGATCGTGGATGTGACATTTGTCAGCATGAACATCCTAAGGGATGTTGTCCCATTGTATCACATCTATAGGAGTCTGGGATGTATGGATTACATCCATGACTTACAAAAAGGAAAACATTTATAAGGTTACGTTATCCTCAAGGTAATCTTAGGCAGTTCCACCAGCAACAACTATATTATCCAAGCGAAGCTCCACTACAACCGTACGAGTAGTATCAACACTAGTAGCAACCACAATCATGGGTGTTGGCACCACCAAGGCAACAATAACCTTACCAGTAGCTTAATCCCTATGGTTATTACGTTCAAAAAACCATGTCTCCATGTGACTCCTCTAATCATGTCTCTAATTTCCAGCCTCACTACTACCCTTCGAGTTATTATTGAGCTCATTCATCACATGAAAGAAGGAATACCACCTCTTAACCTTATCCTCCTATTGTTGCACATGCTCCTCCTCCACCCACACAACTATTACCTACTCCACCTATGCAGGGTGAATTGCCAACTCAACTACAACAAAATGCTATGAGGGTTGTTAATCTACAACAAAATCATCAATCAGAGGGGTCAAATGATCAATCAAAGAAACGACCTTTCTTTCAACCTTGTAGTCCACCTAAGCCCTCTCATACACCCATTGTTGACAATCCTAATCCTACCTCTTCCTGCATATAAAATTCCTTTAGGCATCTTTCAAACCAAAATCTGCCAAGAATCCATACCATAATGCTTACTCACACTGTGTCTAATTGGATCCATGCAGAAAACCTTCCTATGAATTTAGTTGATGTTGGAAGTCCTCTAATTTATTTGTAGATTGTTAGAAACTAGCCATGCAAGGCTCTTCTTGATTTACGTTCTAGTGTTACTTTAATCTCTCATGATATGTACACTACTTGGAACCTACCTCCTCTTAAGAAGAGTGACATCCGATTGGAATTGGTTGACTAGGCCATCACTGTTCCATTGGGACTAATAGAAGACATTGCAACCATTGTCTATGGATGGTCTCATCATACAGATTTCCTAGTAATGAAAGTAAAGAACTCCAAAGGGGATTTCCCAATCATCATGGAAAGGACATGGTTGAGCACCGTTGATGCAAGAATGGGCATTAGAGATCTTTCCCTAGAGATATCCAAAGAAAACCCATTTGGAAAGATTAAGAAGAAGAGAGTTCCATGCATCATATACAACAATATAGGGTGCAATTATGTGCATAAACTTTGGGCCATAAAGCAAGTATCTATCTTTGCATGCAAATAGTGTGCACCACAAGTAGAAATTCAAAGGTGTCTATACGTAGTAACCAAAAAATAGGAGGGCACCTAGTGGCTGACCATTGATTCTGAAAGTAGCACACTTTGCATGCAACCAACTAAGAGCTTGAGATGTGGATATGTCATAGGCATGGATGAACTCCAGTAGGTTCATCACCAACTCTTGGATGACATAAATGATGATACTCACTAGGGAGAGTTGAAAATTTCTAAAAAAATGAAGCAAGAGTCCCTTGAACTAAAAATGCTACTGATTGGAATGGAATATGTATTTTTGAAAAATGGAAAGCCAGTTATAATCAATGCGAAACTTGCTATAGAAAGAAAAACAATGTTGTTGAAGGTAGTTGAAAGATGGTTAGAAAATTTTGCTTAGTTATATCCTAAACTCACAAAGATTGATCCTAGGATATGCCAACATCACATCTACATTGACCTAGCCATGAAGCCAAACTGACAACCACAGAGGTGTTTGAACCCCAAACTAAAGCAGATCATCAAGAAGGAAATTGAACAACTCCTAAAGACGAGGTTCATCTATGCGATTGCATATAGGGAGTGGGTTAGCCCACTTTTAATTATGTTGAAGAAAGATGACAAGTGGCAAGTCTATATCGATTTTAGGCTACTGAATATGGAAACATTCAAGGATCACTTTCCATTGCCATTTGTTGACTAGGTGCTCAACACAATATCTAGACATTGCTACTATAGTTTTCTATATGGTTATAGAGGCTATAACCAAATTCAAATTGCACTAGAAGACTAAGCAAAGACAACATTCACTAGTCTTTGGGAAAATTTTCCATATCGTAAGATGCCATTTGGTCTATGCAATGCTCCTACCACATTCCAATGCTTGGTCCTGAGCATTTTTCAATAGAAAATCAGTCGTGGTGTGGTGGTCTTCATAGATGACTTCTCCACCTATGGAGCTACATTTGAGCAAGCACTAGACCACCTTAAACAAGTGCTAAAACAATGGGTCAAAACTAACTTGTGGCTCAATTGGCAAAAAAGTCAGCTCATGGTCTAGGAGGGCATTGTACTAGGGCACAAAATGTTATAAGCAAGAATTGAGGTGGACCTAGATAAAATAAGGGTCATCCAAGGAATAACCCACCAACCAAAAATAATTAAGTATGTTTGATCATTCCTTGGACGTATTGGCTACTATTGGAAATTCATAGAGAATTTCTATAAGATTGCAAAATCATTGGTCGAGCTAACAAAGAAAGATGCTTTCTTTGAATGTGAGAAATCATTCTAGCAACTGAAAGAGAAGCTTATGAAAACTCCAATCCTATAAGCACCCGACTGGTCCATGCCATTTCATATCATGATAGATGTATCATATTATGCCTTGGGAGCTATGCTGATGCAGTTAGATGATAAGAAACAACCATACCAAATCCATTGTGCTAGTCAAATCATTGTGGGTGCACAACTAAACTACACCACCATAAAAAAATAATTGATGGAAATGGTATTTGGTTTAGATAAGTTTAGGAATTATATGCTTGGATACAAGGTGTTTGTGCACATAGACCATAGTGCCATCCACTTCCTAATGAACAAGCCAACAATGAGCCCCCATGTCATATGATGGCTAGTGATCTTATAGGAATTCAATCTTACAATGGTAGATCAAAAGGACATTAAGAATGTGATTGCTGATTACTTGTCTTAGTTGCAATGGAACAAAAAAGAGAAAGAAGCTCCATTATCTAATATTTTTGCTAATGAACTCCTCTTTGCTAGGGCTATAACTGAACAAATGCCCAATGAGACAAAATGGTATGCTGGCGCTATCACCTATCTTCTTACTCAAGAGATGCCACAAGGGTTTGATCACTGAAAGAAATAGTAGTTTCTTCACCAAGTAAAGCACTTCATGGAGATCAATGGACACCTCTATAAGGTGTGCGTCGATGGCTTACTTCATTGATATGTCCCTGATGCTAATCATTAGCATGTTTTCCAAGATGCTCATGAAGGTCCTTGTGGAGGACACTATGCTGGGAGATGCACAGCCATTAAAATCTTGATTGCAATGTACTATTGGAAAAAAATCTTTAGGGATGCTCACCATTATGTTCACTCTTGTGAAAAATGCCAATGAGATGGTGGAATGACTACTCAAATGGAGGGACCTCAACAATGGATTCAACCACTAGAACCCTTCGACATATGGGGCATTGACTTCATGGATCCTGTCACACCCATGTCAAATGGAAAAGTGTACATCATAGTCACTATTGACTATTGTATGAAATGGATAGAAGTAGCAGTCATCATCAACTATACATCCTCTACTACTACTTGGTTTGTATAACAAAACATTATCAATAGGTTTGGTATGCCATATGCATTAATTTTTGACAATGGAACTCACTTTACAAGCACTACTTTTCTGAAGCTTATGCAATGCTTAGGGGTTGAACATAATTTCACAAAACCTTACCACCCCCAAGCTAATGATTAAGCTAAGGTTACCAATAGGGAAATCATAAGGATACTAACAAGAACTATTAGCAAGTATAGGAAGGATTGGAGCATAAAACTCAATGATGCCCTTTGGGCTTATGGCTCAACATGGAAACTTCCTATAGGTTATTCTCCCTATGAGCTTATGTACGGGAAATTACCAACACTTCCTATTCAATCCAAACTCTATACACTTTTGATAACTTGTGACCTTAACCTTAACTTAAGTCTAGTCTAAAAGAATGACTAATGAATCTCAACTTGCTAGATGAAAACCAATTAGCAGCCCTATCATCTAATGAGTTGCATAAGCCCTATAACAAAAAGTATCATGACCTGAAAATCAAAAAAGTCAAATTTCAACTAGGAGATAAGGTTCTCTAGTGGAACCCCACACATGTACCTCAACGAACTAAGTTTCAAATGTTGTTAAAAGGATCTTACATTATTTATGAGACTTTTTTTCTAGGATCATGATGATCTATAAACTTGAGAGCCTGAACAAGAAACAGCTGGTGAACATCCAAAAATTTAAACCTTTCCATGAGCATAAGCTAGCTAACACAACAAGAGCCTCATCAAAAGGATGACCATGCTCCATATTTTGGATCTCCTCCTTTCAACTTAGTCATGGGGGAGATAGCCAACCATGCTAACCATACAAGTGGCTCCTTAGTTTTATAACCTTGTTGTTTTACACTTCTTTATTTTACATATTTTTTTTCATGTTATTAATATTTTCTATTTCTTTTTTTACACCATCGTTAGGACATTTGCTATTTCTTGTATATTTTACACTTTCTTTTATATTTTCTTTTATTTTGTTTGGAGTGATTTTCTAACTTTTTTTAAGAAGTGCTAGGTACATTGGTAATGCATTGCTTGATGGTGGTATGTAATATTTTTATTATTTGATTATTGATGTCTAGTTCTAGATTTGAATTTTGTTACAAATAATTAAGACATTATTTCTTTTTCATGCAACAAGTAGTGAGTCCACAACATCCACACATCCACAAACTCTATGGTTTTCCTTATTTTGGCAACATGTAGTCCCTTTTTCATTAATCAAACTTTAATAAATTTGTGAATTTGGTAGTTTCTAGAATTGGGAAGGATTCAAAGGTTTGAACAGGGTGTGGCTTCAAGGGGATTTAGTATTCTTTGTGCTTTTCTATTTGCCTGGGTGCATGTGCATTTTCATGGAGTTCTACCATTCCATGTCATCTAATAATAGGAAGTTGAATAGGTCCTTGCTTGATGTGGTTCTCATGAAAAAGAAGAAAGAAAAAAAATGATGATGATTCAAAGAACACCCCTTAAACAAAATAAATGTATGTGTCTTTGCATGGTGTGGTTCCCATTTCAAAGAAAAAAGCAAAAACAAAAACACAATGGACATTCAAAGCACACACCTTAAATAGAATAAATGGGCTACAAGCACTAGTTATGGGACTAGTCCCCTCTAACTAAGGCCCTCCCTCACTTCCTACTTCTTTTCTAATAAGGAACAATGATTATTTTATTGGAGCACTCTTGTGTCTCAAGGGATGGAGTGGTCTTAGAATGTCAATGTGAAGTCACTGAATGTGGTTGGTTTTGGTTGGACTAAGGATGGATCCTATCAAGTCATTTAACCACGAAATCCACAAGGGACTTTATGTGACTATAATTAGGAACTTCATTTCACTCTTTCTTTCATCCATATATGCTTTTCATGTCTCACCTCATTTCCAGTTTCATGTTTTAGTTCAATGTCCTAATTTTATATGTTGAAATTCGTAGTTAGTTTCTTCTAGGTTTTTGTACTTAACCTGTTGTAACCATTAATCATCCATGAAGCCCACAAACTCTTTGGTTTGAAGTTATGCAAGGGCATAAGAGGCCTGTGCCTACTTTGAGGAGGACCCACTTGCATATCTTTTAGTTGGACTAGTTAAGTTCTTTATCCTTAGACACTTTTACAATCAAATTCATTTTTTTTGCCCCATCAAATGACATTCAATTATGCACATCTTCACAATAGTTTTTGGTGAACTTTCCCTTTTATTGTTGTGAATTCTTATACCCACTTCAAATATTTCCTTGTAGTGAAATTTTTCAAATTTAATGGACTGCCTAATTTAATTGACCCTATCTGTCAACCTTCCCACTAACACTACTCAAGAAACCAATCAACCATAATCACAACCTAGTCGAGTGTAACCACCAAGAAGACAAGGAATTTAATAGTTATGTGTTACACATTGCATACTAATTCATGATTTTGTTCTGATTCTAGTAGGAATCATACACTAGAAGTGGGACTATCTTCACCAAGAATGCAGCAGTACCACATAATGAGGACCATTCGTGATTGTTGGATGTCTTTTCTCTCTCTCGTTCTTCTGCTACCAAGAGGCATTAGATGTCAATGTTATCCAAGGTGTTCACTTCTCTTATCATGAACACCCCATTTTTTAAGAATTTTACTTTTATATAATTTTGCACTCAGAGTCTATTATTTCAATTGAGTCAATTTGTATGCAGTCAATAATCCCATACCTACCCAATATTTTGTAAAGAACTTGTTCCTTCCCTTCCATACTTGAGAATGAGTTTTCTTTTAGTTGTGGGGGTATGATGAATCACATTTACATTTGCTGCAATGTTGAGTACATGATTTAGGAGCTATGATGTCATATACGCGACATCAGGATCTAAATGTGATGTCGCATACGCAATGTTGGATTGTATGCTCTAGGCCTATAAATACTATGCCTGGGCTTCAGTTTTCACAATTAGGTTTTGGTCATTTTCTAGTTAGAGTAGCAAAGCTTTTTTTTTGTTTCTTCTTTTCAAAGTTAGAATATTTTTTGAGTGCCCGCAAAAGGAGTTTAAGTATGTACAGTTTTATGTTCAAGCACTGATGTACCTGAGCGCAGCAGTGTGATGGGAATAAAATGAACTCTTTTGAAAATCCTTGCAGCATTGAGAATAACTTAATATTTTCTTTATTATACCTTACTTTCATGTACTTTACTTGAATGCATTTGAATTAAGCAATTTATTTCTAGTTATTAATGAACATTAGCATGACCACTTTGAGCATTCATATAGTACTTGGTGACCTAGCAACATTTAATGTTTGGTAGCGTAGTATCACTATATATGTTTAGGATGAACTTGGTAAAGTGGGATAATTACTTGTGTTAGGCTAGATAGATAATAACAAAATATATTTTAAATTACTCTACTCTTCATTCTTGTTGTAGGCAATCAAATCTATAAAATATAAAATAAGCAAAATCATATACCTCAAATACACTTAAACCATACCCTTGAACCTCTCAAGTGTAGTTGGGAAGACAACGAACGTTCACAACACCCATTTCACTTCCTAGAAGAGCTAGTGTAGTAGATAACTATAGATCAACAAAATTTGACTGAATCATGCGTAATGCCTTGTGATTTGTATAGTTGGCTGCAGGGGGACCTCACTACTTATCATAGGGTCTTGACAAAGAAAGATGTTAATCCATATTCATTATTCATGGTAGTGTAGTTGGCAAATGATGGTTCTTGATGAACAATATCCATTAGCATCACTTGTTGTTAAATACCATGATCCAACTTATCTACTAAATATTTGAAGTAGGTGAACTATGTAGTGGCCAATGAAATGGTATGGTGAATTGATGAAAACATCTTCTTAAGATTGAGTTCCTCTTTCATAGATTATCTTACACATCTGTATTTTAGGAATTGATGAGCATCGCTTCTTTCTTTTAAATTGAATTCTTCATAGTGGCTTAATGACATTGGTTTGAGATTGGTATGGGTTACAAATAGCTTGTACTTTAAACTTTCCTTTTGTAAGAGCACCGTACTCTTTACAATCCACTCCATAGCATTGCTGAGTCCATTCCTTCTTCAACTTTGAATCTTCCTTGGTTGAGACTTTTACTAATTTTTCCCTAATGTTAGATAACCCAAGGGATTTAACAATGGCTTCCATAGAATAAGAGATCTTATATATTTGATTTTTACAATTGCATCTCCTTGGTAGTTATTATAGAAGAGGTAATTCTCCCTAAGATATTGTTCCCCACTAGTGAAGATGATGGATCATAATGGAGACCCTTGCAATTATGTTTAGATCTCTTCTAGTGCCAACTCTAGGAAGGATCCAAAGTTTAGTTCTTAAAGAACCATGCTTTGGACTTCCTTGCTCCATACCTTTTTCATGAGAGTGACCTATAAATTTGATCTAGGTCTTAAGATCTCATCCTACTTGGACTACCTTCTCTATAATAAAAATTTGGTGGATAGATTTCACCTCAGGTTCTTCCCGCAAGGGCCTGGTAGCATGAGGCCTAGTAGCATGAGTTACCTTCTCTACAATAAAAAATTGGTGTATAGATTTCACCTCAGGTTCTTCTCGCAAGGGCCTAGTAGCATGAGTTACTTTGGTAGCTTGCTCTTATTGTTGTGGTTATTATTTCTATTGTCCTATTTCTCTCCTTAGTCTCTTCTCCCTAGGATTTAATGGCTTACCTTCTTATATTTCCCATTTTGGTTCCATCCAAAATCACATAGATAACGCAAGAGTAGTTATTTTAATTTCATCTCTTAAGCCTAAATACCTTCCAATCACTTTTCAAGTTAGTAATGGTAGAAGATTTAGCTATTAAGGTTCTCAAGTAGTTGCAATTGTGAAAAATATTTTAAAAATAGGTTTCTAAGATAGTTAATTTATTGGTAATATTGGTATTTTTTTCTTTTAGTAATATTTTAATAACTTATCTATGGGATGTTAGCAAAATTATTAATAAATTCTAGCATCGATGCCTCCATGATATAAAGCATACCTCCAGGAGCTCATAGGTTAAAGAAAGCATTGAATCAGGTATGTTGGGAGAACGTTATGACTGCTAGAATGTTTTGGACTCTAAAAATTGCAAAAAATTCCTTCACATTTGATGCAAAATATGAAATTTTGTGTTAAGGGTTGCATGTATTTATAGGTTTTTTTGTTCTTCATTGATGGGGATGCAAAAATCAATCTCGACACGTCAATGGGGATGCATCAATACATTCATGTGTAGATATTTTACCCATAAATAAACTAAGGGATTTTTAGAAAGTTTTGAACCAAAACAAGATCCAAATGAAAGTTAGAAAGAAGTGAAAGTAAGACAAACAACAAATCATAAGTCATATGATAGAGAATTAGCATGGAAGAAGCTTCATTTAAGCTTCGGAATATATGTTTTCAAAAAAGAAAAACAACAAGATAAAGTTGAATGATGTTGATCATCAAGATTATAGTCAAATCAACTAAGGCATGTGTAGCTGGAGGTTAAATTGGATGTCCTAAAACTTGTGTAAGTGAGTCCTCCCTAGAGTAGGACCATGCTTAAAAATGCCCTTGGATAATCATATGATGAGCAGCAAGGTACCCCTACTGATGGAATGCGATATCACATGGGCCGCGATATCGCATCTAAGATATCGTAGCCCGTCACCTTGTCTATAAATAAGAGGTGGCTTTCTCTTGTTTCTCCATCTAGATCAAGATCCTTAGCTAAACTCTGGTAGTTTTACCATTCCAAAGATAGAATAATTTCCATGTGCCTATAGTAGGAGTCGTAAAGTAAACGGATCTTTATTCGAGAAAATTGTACCTGAGCACACATTTGTGTACGGAAATAAAGACAAACTTTCTGATAAACCTTGCAGTGCATGGAATAAGCTAAATAGGATTTAATTAATGTTAAATGCTTAAATTCTTTCTTAGATAATTAATCTCGCTGAACCCTTAACTCCTAGTTAAGTGCTTTCACCATGACCACTTCGAGTACATGTGCTATGCTTGGTAACCCAGTAATGAATAGCGTTTGGTAATCCCAGTAGTGTTGCACTAGCTCAAGGTTTGTATGGTAAGGGGGAATGGATACTGATGCTAGGATGATTAAAGCTTAGTTAGTGAAAGTTAGTTACTTAGTCTCTTCACCCTTTCCTCTCTTAGCATAGGCGATGGAAAGATAAAATACATAAAAATCATATACCTCAGACTTACTTAACCGTACAGACATGACAATACAAGTAAGTCTAGGAAGAAAATGATTGATTAACCTTAAGTGTTCCATAAGGCGTGTAAGCACTTAGTCCTTGCAGTTCGACTAGATCACATGTGAGATGCTCGTATTCGTATAGTTGAGTGTAGAGGTACCTTGCCACTCATCATTGGCATCGTTGCCAGGGACTTAGTTTTTTTTGTGCTACGTAGAACATAGGATATCATTTACATCATTGGGAGCTAAAAAAAACCCTTAGGGTTGATCAAAAGAAAATATAACATAACAGTAAATAGCACACCAAACAAGACTAAAATGTCTTCTTCTCCACACAAAAGCACTTCATCGCCTAGGACCAACACTAGAGACAGTCGGCAATACAACACACATAACCAAAACCCACCAGTTCCTCAACAATTTAGTGTGGTATATACTCATCACGATGAGTATATACCTGACTTTACCTTTGTCTTCCATTAAGATGAACAACTGCACTAGAGAGACTTGGAGGGTAACGTAGCGTTGCCTCCAGGCAAAGCTACCCCCAACATGCTCCTTCATGCCCTTGCACAAATAGGCATGTCAAAATTATACGTTGAGTACATTGCATGCAATTACAATGTAAGGGACTAGCATCCCATAGAAGCACAATGTCAATGGGACTCGTGGCAGGAGAGTTATCACACATCGTTGAAGGGCAAAGGACCCCATAATGCTTTGCCTGTCATAAGCAAAATTAAGGGTGGTGAACCTATTTTAATAGGTTCTCCACAAAATGATTTTCCCCCTCCTAACGATAGTGAGGAGGTAGTGTATCAGAAGCTTTACTCCACGATTCACAACACTGGTTTTTCTCCCCATGAACACCAAGTGTTCAATGAGGGAACACAAACATAAGATAAGGGCAAGCATTCTGATCATCATCATGATTGAGGTCGAGATCACCAAAGGGAAGGTAGGAAACATTGTCATGATGATGGTTTTCCTTCCTCTTCCCCTTCATCATCACATTCATCCTTTCCTTCAACATTAGGACACAGTCAGAAGGAATCTCATCATGAGGAAAAGGGTAAGAAAAATGAGAAACCTCGACAAGAGAGTAGAGAGTGAGGATGTGGGCATTCTAGGGAATCACGACATGGAAGAAGGGAAAGTAGGGAACCACGTAGACATCATAGACACCATGAGAGAAATGACTAGGACAAACCCATACTTGCAACCCGAAGCATGTTAGAGATTATGGAGGCCGTTAGAATACCTACAAGGCACCAAAAAGATAGCTGGATCAAGAGACTAGACATGAATAATATCCCATGATTTGAGGGGGGATACAATGTTGATCTACAGAATTACTTATAGGCATTTCACGATGCCTGTGCATTACAGAACATTGAAAATGAGTGGAAAAAATTAAAGTTGTTCCCAAGGACACTCATAAAAGAAGCAGAAAGCTAGTACCAGTCCTTAGAACCGGAATCCATTTGAAGGTGGAGTACGATGCTAGAATTGTTTAACGATAAGTATCAAACGTACTCCCGAGTGTCTAACTTGTGAAAGTAGATCCAAGGATGGAAGAAGGGTAATCACGAACCCTTGGATGCTACCATGGACCGATATTATGCATTACTACATCATTTCCTAGGCCATGGTTATGCACAATGGGATCAACTATGCCACCTCGTAGATGGGCTAAGACATGAAACCAGGAGAACCCTTCGAACATACGCCCAAGGGATATTATCTGAACTTAGGTCCCATGAGGTTCATATATTGTTGGAGAAAGTAGCTAAGGAAGAAGGAGAGCTACGTAAGAGAGAAAGTATGAAAGAGTGTAACTGCGATCCTTCCCTCCGAAAGAGGGAAGTGAGATTCTATGAGGAGGAGGATGAGTTACCACTCGAAGAGTTGGTGAGTAGGAAAACCTTGTTGCTTCAGAAATTAATAATAGAAGTGTTGGCTAAGGTAGATTAGATGTGGGACTCCTTAAATAGTAGATTTGAAACTATTTTAAAAATCATAGAGGAGTCTAAGGAGTGAAGTAGTGACCATGATAAGAAAAAGAAGAGGGATTTGGACCATGCACATAACAAAGGTAAGGGTAAAATGACTATCACTGAAGAGGTTTTGGATTCTAATATGGATAATGACGGTGGGTGTGAAATATGCCAGTATGACCATCCTAAGGAATGTTGTCCAATAATCTCACATCTGCAAGAGTCTGGGGTGTATGCAGTTAACCCACGACTTAACAAATGACAAGCACCCCGATGGTTACGTTATCCCCAAGGTAACCCAAGGTAGTTCCACAAACTATTAACATATCATCCAAGTGGAACTCTACTAGAACCTATGGAGAAACACCAGTAATGGTGATACCCACAGTCATGGGGGATGCCACCACCAAAGCAAAAATACCCTTACCGCCAACTGAATCCATATGGCTACTACGTGTAGCAGCCAATCTCTCCGAGTGACTTTATTAATCACACAACCCCAAAATGGCAATACCAAGCTCAAGATTATTATAGAACTCCTTCTCCTAGGAGAGACACACCACATGCATACCATCCTGCAAATCCACCCGCAACTCTTACACCTATAGTTCCACTACCACCAGCTCCAGCAATGCAAGGGGAACTTCCCACTCAACTATAGCAACACAATGCTACAAGAGCGCTAAACCTTCAACCAACTACTAGTTCTAACAATTGTACAAGGAGAAGACCTTTCCTTAGAACCAACAATCCAAACAAGCTCTCACAACCACAAGCGGTTGAGCCTCAAAACATTCCTCCATCAAATAAGGCTTTAGATCTCCCATCAAACCAATAAAAGAGCTCAACGCATATGGTTATGTTAACACATAATGTCACTAACTTGATCAAGGTGGACCACCTTCCCAAGAAATTCTTTGATCCTGGAAGTCCCCTAATCTACCTCTAAGTCACTAGGAATGAGCCACATAAAGCTCTTCTTGACTCAGGTTCCGGAGTTAACTTGATATCGCAAGAAATGTATAAAGCCTAGAACTTGCCTCCACTAAAGAAGAGAAAAATTCTCTTAGAGCTGGCTGATTAGTCCATCACTATTCCCTTGGGATTGGTGGAGGACATCGTTACCGCTATGTGTGGTTGGTCATACCCAGCTAATTTCCTAGTGATATAAGACAACAATGATAAGGGGGACTTCCCAATAATAATGGGAAGGGCATGGCTAAGTATCGTGAACGCATGCCTAGGAATCTATGATCCTTCCCTAGAAATATCTAAGGAAAATACTTATGGGAAGATCAAGAAGAAGAAGGTTCCATGCATCACACATAGTGATACTGAGGGTGATAGCATACAGGAATGTTCAACATCTCCTACATGCAACCGGTGTGCTCAGGAAATTAACATAAAAAAGTGCCTGTATGCAGCAACCAGACAACAAGAGAACACCCAGTGGTTGAAAGCTAATCAAGAGAGCAACCCACCAATATGCATGGAACTAACTGGGGGACCAATTTGTGTCCATGTAGAGAGCATAGATGCACTAGAGCAAGAGTGTCACCAACTTCCAACCCTTAATCTGAAACCACCAATCGAGGGAAGTTGGAAACTCTTAGAAAATCCAAATGATTACTTTGATAGGAGAATACTAGTCTATGTGCAACCGACCAACCCTTATCATGAACCTAGAACAGTCTATGCACATAGCACATTTGAGAGAGGATGATCTCACTCATTATTTCGAATCTCTCCCTTCCAACTTAGTCATGGGGGAGATGGCCATCTATGCTAATAATTTGAGGCCCTCAGTTTCTTTTTAAGTTTTTTTTACACATTTTTGTTTTACAAATTTCTTTAACTTTTCTTATTTTTTTTTACAACATCATTTATACTTTTTCATTTCTTTGTGTGTTTGACTATTTTGTTTGATTCATCACGTAATAAGTGCTCCGAAGATGGTATGAACTGTATTCTATTGATTGCTAGTGTTTGTTTTTTACCTTAAAGTGATGATGTTGATACTAAGGTATGGTTCTTTTGATATAACAATCAATGAGTCCACATCATCCATACGTCCATGGATTTCTTTGGTCTCTCTTGGCTTGGAACAATACAGTCACCTTTTTCAATAATAAGAACTATCAACAAATCGATGACTAGGTATTTCTCAAACTAAGGAAGGATTCAAGGATTAAAAAGGGTATGACTTCAAGGGGATTTGATGCACTTGTGTTGGCCATTCTCTTAGATGTTTTCTTCTTGAGTTTTCTTACTGTTCTGACATTTCCACATTATTGGGATGCTGAGCAAATAAAAATAATAAGTCTTTGCATGGTGTGGTTCTCACACAAAAACACAAAAAAAAATAGTGAGGATTCAAAGCACATCCCCTAGAAAAAATAATCACTTGGGCTACAAGCATTGGTTATGGAACTAAAATATACATGTTTCCTCTAACTTAGGCCCTTCTCACTTCCTACTCTCTCCTCCGCTTCGTCGGAATGGTGGTGGCTCTTTGGTGAAGGCATTCTTATTACTTCAAGTGGATGGATAGGTCGAATGTATTAATGCAAAGTCACTGAATGTGGTTTTTTTAAGGCCAGATTTTGAATAGGATCTACTAAGTCACATTAACCATTAATACACAAGGGGCTGTACATCACCTTGTTCTTGAGATTCCATTCCATTCTCTTCTTTCCATCCTTCTTTCCCCATTTATCACCTCATTGCTGATTGTATTAATAGTCTATATTTTGGTGGATGCATTGTTTTCTTTTTGGTAAATTCTTGTGGTTAAGACTTTAACTCTTGTCTCCAAATCACATTCCTAGAGCCTATAGACACTTTGAATGTGGATTTTCACAGCATTAAGGACATGAGCCTACTTTGGAGAGGACCCACTGGCATTCCTATTTGGTGCATCCGTTAATTTCTTTCCCTTAAACATTTCCACAATCACCATTTATTTTGTTCATCTCCATCTGTGACATTCATTTTATTGGTGTGTCTGTTGTTTCTTTTTCTCCATCCTTCTTATTCCTTATCTTTTTCCATTCTATCGCTACCAGAGGTTCGCTCTCAGTCATGGGGGGTCTTGGTCCAATTTTCTCAATTTTTCTCTTAACCCCTACAACTTGGGTAGCCACCAGTATTATATCTTCAGATCCATATCAGCCATAGCACAACTCAGCCAATGGACTCTACACTAAAGCAAGGTATTAATTTCATTATGATTCATTTACCCTTGCTAATATAAGAACTGTGTTGTGTGTGCAGATGACAATCATACAATAACGAATTGGATCTGGAGGGAACACCTGGAATGGACTGGTGCTGAAGCAGTTATGCAAGGAATAGGATTGATGATGTGCTTATGGATGGACAACGAAAGGTGCAATCTTGGCGTTGGTAGCAGTAGACTTCTTTTTTCTCTCTCTCTTATCTCTTAGCTACCAAATAAGGCTAGATGTCAATTATGTATAGTATTCACTCTTGTTGTCATGAACACTAAATTTTTACATGTATTGTAGTGATGATCCATTCACATGTCACCCCATTCATCATTAGTGTTATTCAAGTCAATAATCCCATACCTTTCCAATATTTTTTGAGCAACTCGAGGACAAGTTTTCATTCAATCATGGGGGTATGATGGGACATGATATCGTGTGGGCCTCGATATCGCATCAGCCCCTACAATATCGCAACCTGTTGCCTTGTCTATAAATAAGAGGCAGCTTTCCCTTATTTCTCCATCTAGATCAAGACCCTTAGCTAAAATCTGGTAGTTTTACCATTCCATAGATAGAATAATTTCCATGTGCCCACAATAAGAGTCTCAAAGTGAATGGATCTTTATTTGAGAAAATTGTACCTAAGCACACATTTGTGTATGAAAATAAAGACAAACTTTCTGATAAACCTTGTAATGCATGGACTAAGCTAAATAGGATTTAATTAATGTTAAATGCTTAAATTCTTTTGTAGATAATTAATCTCTTTCAACCCTCAACTCCTAGTTAAGTGCATTCAGTATGACCACTTCGAGCACATGTGCTACGCTTGGTAACCCAATAACGAATAGCGTTTGGTAATCCCAGTAGCATTGCACTGGTTCAGGGTGTGTACAGTAAGTGGCAACAGATACTGATGCTAGGATGATTAAAGCTTAGTTATTGAAAGTTAGTTACTTAGTCTCTTCACCCTTTCCTCTCTTAGCATAGGCGATAAAAAGACAAAAGACATAAAAATCATATACCTCAGATTTACTTAACCATACAACTATGACAATACAAGTAAGTCTAGGAAGACAATGATTGATTAACCTTAAGTGTTCCATAAGGCACATAAGCACTTAGTCCTTGGAGTTTGACTAGATCATGCGTGAGATGCTCGTATTCGTATGGTTGAGTGTAGGGGTAGTTCGCCACTCATCACCTACGTCCAACTACTTTGAAATTTGATGCTATCTTTCAAATAGAAAAACTACAAGAGCTACACTACTACTTTGAAATTTGATGCTATAAATGCAACTAGTGAGCATACATTTATAGATCAAGATGGACCCCTGCATCGACAAGGCCACATCCATGCAATAGATTGCATTGATGGGGCCTAGTTGATGGGGCCCAATCAATACAATAGATTGCATTGATAGGGCCCAGTAGATGGGGCCTAGGCAATGGGGCCTAGTAGATGGGGCCTAGCTAACAAGGCCTAGTAGATGGGGCCTAGCCAATGGGACCTAGTCAACACAAAAACCTAAAACTCATCATACCCCCATGACTGAATGAAAACTTGTCCTCTAGTTCTTTACAAAATTGGAAAGGTATGATATTATTGACTAGCTTCCAACATAACCAAGCAAAACAACATACACCTAACAAAACTAAGAACCTAGTCTATAGACCAACACATTACAAAAATTATGGTGTTCATGATACAAAATTGAACACCATGGCATGATCCTTCAAAATTGGACAACACGTTTTTAATGGCATGAAGTTAGTGGAGAAGGTTAGATAGTCCCATGTAGTGGTGGCTCTTGAGGTTCTGAAGGACCTTCACTAGCTTCAGGGATGCATGGTGGCCAAGGTAGATGTGGCTATCCTACTACTACTACAGCTTTAGGTGAAAGGTGAAAAGCATCAAATAATGCCTTCATTTTCTCTTCTTTACTCCTAGGATTGTTCATAGTCCATGTAGCTTTGTTAATGTGGGCTAGGGTTGGAACATCCCAAGGAGAAGGAAAAATAGGAAATAACTTCTTAACATTGACAAACCAAACCACAAATATCTTACACTTGATGTTGAATGCTCAAAGTATGTCTTGCAGCACCTAGTAGTCATTCATTTTTTTGTCCAGGTTATCTATAATTGATCATTGGTTAGTGAATTTTTCCTTGAGAACCTCAAGTTAAACATTTACCACTACAAGCTTTTGCTTGATTTCTTTATGAGTCTTGAACTTGGCCTCATACAATAAGTATGAGCTGGCCACTTACTTCTCAAGCTCAGACCATGGTCATCCAATAGTTAGCATTGCCAAGTTTTCATAAGAGAGTTTGGATAGCTCCATGTGCTCTGTCATCTCTTCAATCTATAACTCCTTCATGTAGATTTCTACCTTCTTATAGGCATCAATCCCATCAACAATGGATTTCCACATTTCTCTACCTTATTGGAGTTGCTAGAGGATCTCATTAACCTTTGCCTTTGCCAATTGGATATGCTTTTCATTTACCATCTTCTATAGGAAAATGTAGTCTTTGTAATGATTTTTAACTTTTTTCGAATTTTAGACTCTCATTTTTCTAGGAAGAAATCTCAATGGCTGATTTCTGATGTAACATGCATACCTCCTCCATGCAAATATTTTGATTCTCCACTACTAATCTCCTCAATTTTCCATTACCTTGGTGAGCTACTCCTTCTATTAATGGATAAATTCTTCTAGCTATTGTTTTTTCACTTCAATGTTCTACAAGCAATGATTTTCTATGATCAAGGACTCATTTTCTTGACACATCTAAATTAAGTCCTTTCATATTGCATGAATTTTAACTTTTTCTAAAAACTAATTAAAGACCACCATTACCATTTCTCCCTCAACCTGCTTTAGCTATTCTTGAAGCTACTAAAAAGCTTCATCTTGTGTTAATGCATGATTGATAAAGCAAGGTTGACAACTCAAGCATGCAACTCAACAACTTCTACAACCAAGCTTTGATTATGTTCTTGAGCCATTTCAAGTTGTCCTTCTAAGATGAGGCACCTACCCTTTGCCTCTAGTAACTCCAACTAGGTTATAGTTATGGTATCTAGAAAATCAAAGATGTTTGAAATTGGTTACCCAGTTCCAACTAGTCAATCTAGTAGTTCTTCATGTTGGGCTATACTCAATCACCCGTTGATTGTCCCTGCAAATTCCTACACATCTCTTAGTGTAGAAACATCAAGTTCAAGCATTGCAAGTGTGTTTAATGCTTGAGAAACTTAATTAGCAATGATCTCTATAGCTGTCTCTTGCCCTTGGTGCTACATCACTAATACAATTGCCTCTACATGCTTCTCCAAGTGCACTGAAAAGGAAGTGGAATTCTCAGAGATGTCTAGGAATAGATGATGTTGAGAGAGAGACATCATTACCTCTTAGGCACTTGGATTTGACCTCACAAGAAACCACATTTGTTGGATAGATAGCATTGATCTACCTCCCTCCATCTAACTAAATGTATGAGCCACTTCTCTGAGGTAACTCATGGTCAGTCTATACATAGATGGATGTCCACCACTAGTTCTTGCTTGCTACTCTCATTGTTGCAATATCTGATCTCAAATTTTTCACATGTGCTCAAGTACACTACAGGCCTCTAGTGTTCACTCATGAGTAGGTGGTAGAGGTGGTCATTACTACTCCTCTTCTATTTTCATGGTAAGCATCTTATCCTTTATCATCTCGACCCACGAAGCATTAGAAGCATGCTTGAGTATATTATTTGCATAGTGGATTATTCTTGCCATTTTGCATAATTTTCTGATTAGATAGGGAAAAGGTAGGGTCTTTCTTCTATGTTCATTCTCCTTGAACTACTTCTCTATTTCTAGAAAGATTAGTTGTGGAAGATTTGGTAGAAATTTTCTGCTTACAGTGGCACATGCTTGGGTGAAGGTTATCATCTTATTGGGCCTTACAATTGGATTGAGGTGGTAGGTTGCTATCTTAAAATAGACTCACTCTACTAGTTTGAGTATGTCAAACTCCTTGCAGTCAACCCCATAACACCACTAAGTCCATTCCTTTTTTGCTTCGAGATTAGCTTGTGTTGATAGCTTTTCTAATTGGGTTCTTGCATCAAGAAACCCAAGGACATATGCAATGGCTTCTACTGAGTAGGATACTTGAATATCCTTGATTTTCATAGTGGCTTCTACTCTCCTATTATTCTAGAAGAGATACATTCCTCCCATGTACGACTTCTCACTAGAAGTGATGATTCGCCACATGGAAGAGGCTTATAGTTGAGCTTGGACATCTTCTGAAGCTCTTTTAATGAATGGTTGGAAGTTCAATTCTTGAAGAATTAAGCATTGAATTCCATAGTTCCTAATTATATCGAGGTAGGCCTATGTGAGTGTGACTTCTAGTCTAGGTACAGGGCTTACTGCCTCACCTCACTATGAGTGTCCTGATGTAGCTTCTTCTTCAAGAATTTGTGGGATAAATTACACCTTGACCTTGTCTCTAAGGGATCCTATTACATGGTTTGCCTTAGCTTGTTCTTGGCCATGTTCTTATTTTCCCCTTCCTCTTTTGGGTCATTTCTCCCATGGTTGCAATGGTCCTTCCTTCTACAGTCTCTTTAGTCTTGGTTCCATCTATGATCACACATAACAACAAATTAGTAATTATTATGTAACTTGGAATGATTGGAATACCTTGTCTCATAGGGAGGTTACATTTGGCTACGATGTGATTATGGCTAGATGGATTTAATACTTAATTATTAATTTAATCTTTTATTTCATAAAGTTGTTGGAAGGGTTAAATTTTCAAAAATTAATGGTTTAATAGCATTTTACATCTTAACCCTTTTGGGGAGTTAGGAAAAATTTCAAAAAAAAATCATCAAAACCATGAGGTTTTCTACCCCTATGACTAAGAGTTTCCTCTAGTATCTACAGGGTCAAAAATGAGGTGATTTAGATAAATGGTGTAAGAATTATAGGCTCAAAAGGTTTTGGGCTTTGAAAATTGCAAAAACTTCTTGGGTGTTATGGACCAAATGTGAAAAATCCAAATTGTTCAGTAGTATTTCTACAATTTTTGCATTGTGTTGATGGGGCCTAGTTGACACAGCCTGCTACATCAATGGGGCCTTGTCAACGTAGCTATTGACCACCATTAACTTTCATTGACTTGATCAAAACTTGAAAATTACAAAGAGATTTTGAATGGAATTAGGATCAAATGAAAGCCCAAACAACCATGAACATGATGAGAATGTGAGGAGTGTTAAAGTCCTAGAAATTAAGAAAATCAGGGAAAATGATAAAAATGGAATGGAAAATGAGAGTTCAAGGAGCACATAGTGGTCTTCATAATAGAATATACAAAAAATAGGATTGTAATAATGTCGAAGGTAAGAGACTTAACTAACCAAAACAAGAGATATGCAAGTGGGTCCTCCCCATAATAGGCATCTACCCTTGTTACCCTTGCATAACTCCAACTAAGGAGTTCGTGGGCCTCACAATTGATTAATGGTCATGAAAATTTAAGGACCGACCAAAACGAATCTATCCAAGAATTCCAACACATCAAACTAATACATCAAGCATAACATAGAAACCAGAAATGAGGTGAGTTATGGTAGCATAAATGGATGACTGAGAAGGTGGGATGGAATCCTAAATTGAGGCCATAAGAAGTCCCTTGTGGAATGCATTTAAAAATTACTTGAGAAGATCCATCCTTAGTCCAATTAAAACTAGCCTCTTTTAGTGACTTTGCATCACCACTCCAAGACCAATCTACTTGCCCAAGACATGAGAGTGCTCCCATAAAATAACCACCGCTCCAAAAAGAGAAGAAAATAGAAGTAGGAAGTGAGAGAGAGAGAGAAAGCCTTAGTTAGAGGGGTGCTTCAGACATGGGTGCATGTCTTTCTAGTTCCATAACCAGTGCTTGTAGCCCATTTATTTATCTAAGAGGTGTGCTTTGAATTTCCATCATGTTATTCTTTTCTCTTTTTATTTTCTTTTTTTGTTTTTTATTTTTTGTTTTTGTTTTGTTTTGTTTTTTGTTTTTTTTGTTTGTTTTTGTTTTTTTGGATGGGAACCACACCATGCAAAGACTTTATTTGACTTCCTATTAGTGATTGGAATGGAATGGTAAGAAGTTTATGAAAAACATCCAAGCACTTAAGTAAGTAGAAGAGTACAAGGAGTATTAAGTCCCCTTGAATTCACACCCTCTACAAACCTTTGAATCTTTCCTAATTTTGAAACTACCAAGGTCACCAATTGATTAAAAATTTATTTAATGGAAGGGACCTCAAACTCCCAGAATATGGAAAACCATAGAGTTTATTGGATAGGCAGACAACATGGACTCACTACATATTCCTTAAAAAATAAATCATGTCATAGTCATCAGACATTAGAATTTAAAAATAGAAGCTAGACATCGACAATCACAAAATTAAGCATAAACTATCATTAGTAAACAGCAACAGCGGCACTGTGTCTTGTGGTAATAAAGCACTTTTATTAACAAAAATAATGAAAAGTAACACTTAAACAAAATAAAATAAAGTAAAATATATGAGAAAGTGTAAAATAATCAAGAAAGGTTCAAAGGTACTAACAATGATACCAAATTGGGAAAAATTTGAAAATAAAAAATTTGTAAAATAAATAACTTGTAAAATCAAAAATGTGGAAAACAAAAATTTGAAAAACTAAGAAGCCATATGGATCGTTAGCATGGATGGTCATCTTCCCCACAACTGAGTTGGAAGGAGGAGATCCAAAAAATGGAATGTAGTTGTCCACCCATTGAGGTGGTAGTTGCACTAGCTTGTCTTGGCTCTAGGAAAGGTTTCACTTGCTAGATGTTGACCAAATACTTTTTATTTGAGATTTTATGTTTCTAGATTAACATGGCCCCAAAGGTAAAGGTTTGATCAATTATATAAGGTCCTTTCCACAATGTTTGGAATTTTGTCTTCTTGGGTACATGTGTGGGGTTCCAATAGAAAATCTCATCGCCTAGTTGAAATGTTACTTTCTATATTTTAAGGTCATGTTTCTTGTTGAATGCCTTCTTCACCTCATTCAAAGATAGGACCACCAATCAATTTTCATCTAGCACATTTAGGTTTATCAATATTTTTTTCTGTGCTAGACATAGATCAAGATCCAGATCACAGGCTATTGAGAGTGCATAGAGCTTGGACTAAATCGAGAGCATTAGAAGTTTTTCATACACTAACTCATAGGGAGAGTATCCAATAATAATTTTCCATGTTGAGTGATAGGCCTAGATGGCATCATTGAGTTTAGTGCTACAATCTCTCATATGTTTGCTTATGGTTCTTATTAAGATCTCTATGATCTCTTAGTTAGTTACCTTTATTTGACCATTGGCTTGAGGGTTGTAGGGTGTGGTTAATTTATATTCAACCCCCAAGTGTTGCATGAACTTTCTAAAAGTGGCACCTATTAAATGAGTTTCATTGTCAAAAATTAGTGTACTTGGCATCCCAAACCTATTTAGCACATTTTGTTATATAAATCTAGTAGCAATGGATGATGCACAATTTCTAACAGCTACTACTTCTACCCATTTTATATGTCTTTTTAGTCATGGAATTGAAAATGATGATATATGCCTTTTCATTGGACATGGATGTGATGGGATCCATGAAGTTAACACCCCATATGTCAAAAGGCTCTAGTGGTTGAATCCACTATTGAGGACCTTTCATTCTAGTGGTCATACCACCATCTCATTGACAACGTTCACAAGATCAAACAAACTAATGCGCATCCCTAAAGATTGTATGCCAATAGTATCCTACCATTAGGATTTTTATGGTTGTGGATCTCCCTACATAGTGGCCTCCACAAGGCCCTTCATCAGAATCCTAGAGAATGCACAGTTGATCTTCATTAGGGACATGCCAATAAATTAGGCCATTGCCACACACCTTGTAAAGGTGTTCATTGATTTCCATGAAGTATTTGGCCATCATCACACATCTTGTAAAGGTGTTCATTGATTTCCATGAAGTATTTGGCCTGATGAAGAAATTGTTACTTCTTTCTAAATTCAAGATCTTGTGACATCTTTGACTATCTCTGGTGAGGATGCCATTATACCATGTTGTTTTTGCAGGTATTTGGTCATTTAGTGCTCCTGTAAATAGAAGTTTGTCTAGAAACTAATCAAAGAGCAGTCTCTCCTCCTCTTTATTATCCCATCTTAAGTGAGAGAGGTGGTTAGTGATCACATTTTTAATTCCTTTTCAATCCACGATTGTGCAATTGAATTCCTACAAGATCAGAAGCCATCATATGATACAATGATTCACCACTGACTTTTTCATGAGAAAGCAAATTACACTATGATCCATGTGCACAAATACTTTGTAGTCAAGCACATAGTGCCTAAACTTTTTAAGATCATACACCACTGCCATTAGTTCTTTTTTGGTTGTGGTATAAGTAAACTATACACCCAAAATTCTTTAACTTGCATAGTGAATGTGATATGGATGTCTTTTATCACCCAACTATATAAGCACAGCTCCTAAAGCATAATTAGATGCATCCATCATTATATGAAATGGTCTAGACCAATCTAGTGCTTGTAGAATTGGAGTTTCTACGAGTTTCTCTTTTAGTAGTTGAAATGCATGTTCACACTTCTTAGTCTAGATGAATAGAGCATTTTTCTTTGTAAGCTTGACCAATGACTTTCCAATCTTAGAGAAATCCTCTATGAATCACTGGTAGTAGCTAGTGTATCCAAGGAATGATCTAACATCTTTGACTATCTCTGGTTGACATGTAATTCCTTGGATGAGCCTTATCTTTTTTGGATCTACCTCAGTCTCTTCTTATGAAATTTGATGTCCCAAGACAATGCCCTCTTAGACCATAAGGTGACATTTTTTCCAGTTGAGTCATAGATTTATTTCAACACATCTCTTTAGTACTTGCTCACGGTGGTCAAAGGCTTGCTCAAATGTAACTCCATAGGGGGAGAAGTCATCCATGAAGACCTATACACCACTACTGATCTCCTACTAAAATATGCTAAGGACTGGGCATTGAAACATTGCAGGGGTGTTGCATAGACCAAATGGCATCTTACAATATGCAAAAGTCCCCCAAGAACTCATCAATGTTGTCTTAGCCTAATCTTCTAGTGCAATTTGGATGTGGTTATAGCCATTATAACCATCCAAGAATCTATAATAGCAATGCTTGGATATGGTGTCCAAAACTTGGTCCACAAATGGCAATGGAAAATGATCTTTAAATGTTGTCATGTTCAACAACCTAAAGTTGATGTAGATTTTCCACTTACCACCTTTCTTTGGCACAATTCCAAGTGGGTTAACCCTCTCACTATCTACAATGGGATAGATGAACCCTTCCTTTAGGACTTGCTCTATTTCCTCCTTGATGATCTACTTCAACTTGGGATTTACCCATCTCTATAGCTACCTTCTTAGCTCCATGGCTAGGTTGATGTAAATGAATTGTTGGCATATCCTTGGATCGATGATGAGTGGCGAGGTACCCCTACACTTAGCCATATAAATATGAGTGATTCACGCATGATCTAAATGAACGCCATAGATGGGATAGTTTTGGTATCAAGATAGTTACTCATTGATCATAGTTCACTATCTTCCCACCTAGACTAGTATTTTCTTTGTCACATATGATTTAGTCCAGAGTGAGGTGTATGATGTGGTCCTAGGATAGTGGTACTCTTAGAGGCAATGGAAACAACTTTGATTAACCTAAGAAGGAAAGGATGAAGAGAGTCTAAGCTAGCCTAAGTGTGATGAGTATCTATCCCTTAATCATCCGTACACATCTTGGACCTTGTGCACAACTACTACTGGGATTACCAAGCACAGATCCTAGGTACACTACTGGGTTACCAAGTAGTCACACTTAAATGCTCGTGATTAAGTTGTACTTATTCCACATTTTTAAGGAGTTTAGGGTGAAGAGATATTAACTACGAAAGTAATAAATAATAATAACAATTAAATAATTAAACTAAGTGAATGCTACAATGATGAAGTAATCTCAATCTTTATTTTTGGTCATGTACGTGTCCAAGTATGTCACACTCAAATAAAGGTGTTGTACAATTACAATCATCACACTATGGGCATGCACTAGGAGGAAGGATTAAGAGGAAAAACTAATAAAAAGACTCTACTCCAACACTAAATTAACTATTGAAAACTTACTAAAAAACTACCTCCTTTCCCATCTGTCCCATTATGTATTTATAGGCTCAGATGGAAACCGCAATATCACGTATGTGATATCACGGGTGTGATATCGAGGGTCCGATATCAAGACTCATTAGATATCAAGATTCTAATAATAGAAGTCCAATAACAAGGGTCCAATATTAGCACCTAGTTAACAAGGGTCTGATATCAAGGATCTGATATCAGGACCTGACAAACCATGATTCATCATACCCCCACGATTGAATAACAACTCATCCTTGAGTTAAAAAAAATGAGAACGAGTCAAATTGATTACATAGTGGGTAGGTATGGTACTATTGACTAACTAGAAATTATTCATGCCATATTGTGGGATTGAACAAATAAAATTGGGACACAAATATAGAATTACAAAACTTTGTTGGAACTCATGTGGTTTTAGATGGTGGTGGTCCCTCCATGGGTGCTTTTGCTTTGTCCTACGCACCAAGCTTCTGAGATTGATACCATTGAAGAAGTGCTTGAAATTTCTCCTCTTCTATCTAAGGATTATGAGTTGTCCATGCTGATGTTCCAATGTTTGATGGAGTTAGCACTTCCCATGGACACGACAGCTACAAGAACACTTGATTGGCTTTGACATGCTATGCCACAAATAGCCGTTGTTCCTCTTCATAAGCTCGGGTCCTAAACTCTCCACCTTTCTCTTGGCTAGATCATGTAGTGATAGGAGGTCCCTGATGGATGTTGAATGATTGTGCCTCCTGCTCTACATGTTTTTCAGGATGTCCTTGGTCTCTGCCTTCCCCTAGATGTTCAGTTGCACCTTGAGAAGGTCCTCCTTTTTGTCCTCTTTTAGAGGCCATCCATAATCACACAAAGATAAATTTTTAGTAAGGTTATTAAAAGAAGTTTAATTATTTCATACCTTACTTATTTCCTTTAGTAAATGTTGAATTCTTTGCTTAGTTTGATTTTAGAGTTAGAAATTTTTTCAAGGAAGTTGCCCTAAAATTTTAATGTTAGACTTGGTTTTTCTAGGTGACACATCAAAGGACACATAATGGTTTTGAGGAAGATTTGATAAAATGATGATAAATGAAAGAATAGATTTGGCAATGAAGTGCTCAAAGGGTATAAAATGATGTGATGATGTGCAACAAGTATAAATTACAAAAGTTACACAAGTGGATCCTCCCCAAAGTAGGTTCCTACCTATAATGCCCTTATGTAACCACACCTTAAAATGTCCATAGGCACTGGAAGGGTTAAATGTAATCCACACCAGTTACATAAAACACACACATGTAAATACCACCGTGATGAAGTATGAATTCAATGCTACACAAGACACGAGTCACAAACACATGAACAATGAGATGAGGCAAATTGTACAAGGGATTGCAGATATTGGGACATGAGGTAACTGGCCTAGGGCACAATGAATCCTCAATGTAAGGCATGATTAATTTGTCATTAACCCTTCACTCCAAAATCAGGACCAAGTCCATTCCTTTGATTAGTGAGATCGCATTGTTTCATCCCAATGATAGACAACAATGAGAGCATCATGACAGCAAGGCGTATGATCACTTGGTGTTTCGTACAAGGGAGGAGTGATTCTTACTTTGTGGCACTCTTCTTCTTTCTTCTTCTTTCCTCCTCTTTTTTTGATGAATGCTTAAGCCAGAGAAGCTGCCTACATTCAAGCATGGGTGCATGTTGCTCTAATGGGACCCCCTAGAATAGCATTAAGTTTCCTTGATTAAGTGCCTTTTAATTACTCTTACTCCTATTTTTCATTAGATCTACAAGGATCTTAGTACAACCAAGCTACATGATAACTCCCACAGATTTCACCAAATAGAATCCACAAGTCCCCTTGATGTCACACCCTGGTCATTCCCTCTTGGTCCATCCTTCTTCGCTCTAGGTATAATGAGCACAAAATTACTTTAAGTTTTAATGATGTTAAGAATATCATCATACCAAAAGTAGAACCTCTTATTAATAGAATGGTTGGATGGATGTGATGGACTCGCTATCTAAATAATTAGTTACCTGAGACTTGACAACATAGAACAACACCTCAACCAATGGGTCACATAAGTGCTTTATTCATAGATGAGATTACTCATAAAAAGATAAAAGGATAGAAAGATAAAGGAATAAATTAAAAGGTGAGAAATTGGAAAACAAAAAGTTGAAAAATTAAAGAAATAGAAAAACATTTATTAATTCTGTGTTGTTAGAATGGAGGAGACCCCCCATAGCTAAATAGTTTAGCATGGCTAGAATTAATAATGGAAGGTTGGAATCCTTGAATGTTGGAAATATTGGGACCTGATCATACTTACTCCATTGGGGTTCACACACTTGATTAGAGTTGACACAGTGAGGCAAGTTATAAGATGTGGCTAATTTATAAGGAGTTGACCCACTATGGTACTTGTGATTGTAAGATGGTATGCAAGGATCAACATGTCTTCCCATGTAGCTATATTCATTGGCCACATAGTTTTTGGAGTATTGAGTGATGGCCTTGATAAGGTAACATGAGGCATTGGGTTCGAAGAGGAAGATGCACCACAGTGTTGGACTTGTGCTAAGTTGGTAGATGCAGTGGTTTTTGAACTACGGTATCCCTTTCTATGGTCACATCTAAAGAAGGGACGCCTATGATGTTGTGGAGGATTCCCACTACTATTGATAGACGAAGCACAAGTAACGTTTGTGGGTTGATGCTATGATGCAAAACCTTCTAGAACACTTCGTGGCAATGTAGAAGGAGGTGAAGGATGAGAATGTTGAAATGGAGGAGAAGTATAATGTACACAAGGTGGTGGCCCTGTTAGAGAGGATATGGGTTGATAGTATTGAGGAGAATAATAATAATTTGGTGAGGTAGAAGATGTTGACCCAGCTAGGGAAACAAAATGTTGAACCTGATAAGTGCTTAGGTTCGAATGATATGAAGGATGTGACTAGTTCAAGGGTGGCCTCCCCCATGACTGGGATTTTTGCCACTGTGATCGAACATAGTATTTCTATACGAAGTCTGGATGTAGCATTCTTTCCCAATGCTCTTGTAAATGTGACAAGATTGGACATTGGCCCTTGGGGTGATCGTATAGGCAAATGTTACATTGATATGTATGATTGGCAGTTAATTTTTTATTCTTTTCAACCCTTATTTCTGATCATCTAAAGGTGTTTTATCCTATTTCTTGGGTTCTAATATCTCTACCTCCAATAATGTTGGCATATTCTCCACATTTTTCATGTATCCACTTTGTCATCTTATTGATCTTTACCTCAATTTCATCCAATGATTGTAGCACTAGCAAAGATGGTTCCACCTCATTTAGGTGAGTTGATTTCTCCTCTTCATAATCATGGACCCTTGCTGATTTTTGGGCCCATTGAGATTTTTCAGCATTCTCCCATTTAGCCATTTCTCCTTCTTCTTTTGCTACCTACTTAATAAGCTCTTGAAATTGATGGGTTCATAGTTCATATAGTTGACCTCAAGCATACATCCCTAAGGTTTCCCTTGTTTCATTATGGAGCCCATATATGATGTGATACATTAGCCTTTCCTCAGAGAACTCATGGTCTGGGAAATTATTTAACAATGCATAATATCTTTCTAAGGCCATGTCCAAGGGTTCATGTTGTTCTTGTTTTCACTCTTGGATTTGTTTCCTCAAGGTTGACACTCTTACATAAGTTTGATATCTTTCATTGAAAATTTTTACCATTGTTGGCCAATGTCAAATTAACTTTGGTTTTAGGGACCTATACCATACTTTTGCATGGCCAACAAGTGTCATAGGAACGAGCTTAAGTTTTTTCCATCCATTATCAATGTTGTTCCATGCATAGGAATCATAGAAGGCTCATAAATGTTGTTGCAAATCTAATTCATAGCCTATTGAGAACTTGGGAAAGTTGTTTAAGTCAAGCCTAGGTAGACGGCTTTTCTTACGATGAGTGGGGGATATTCAAATATCCTCTTGTATATGCGTTAGGCTCTTAGTGGCTAGTAGGGGTTCATCGTCACTTGGTAGGTTATGCATTCATGAGTTGGGATGATGTTGTCTTCATTTATGTTCATAGGAAACCCCTACATCAAATTGATTACTCCAAACTTCATCTTCATCATTGTATAATTCGTTGGTTCTCCAATGAATTGCCTTACTAGTTGTTGTGTTATCATAGTCTTGTGAGAGAGACATGGTTGTGAATTTGTATGTGTCTTGTTTACAATTACTTCTTCCTAAAAGATGTATCATTAATACTTTGTTACAGTGATCTTGTATGACATAACTAATCTAAATAGCTAAAATCATCCCAAACAATGACGCCAATGATGAGTGACGAGGTATCACTACACTCAACCATACGAATACAAGTGTTTCATGCACAATCCAGTTGAACTCCATAGACAGGATAGTTATGCTATCAAGATAGTTACTCGTTGATCGCAGTTCACTATCTTCCCACATGGACTAGTATTTGCTTTGTCACGTATGGTTTAGTCCAGAGTGAGGTGTATGATGTGATCCTAAGCTAGTGCTACTCCTAGAGGCAATGGAAATAACTTTGATTAACCTAAGATGGAAAGGGTGAAGAGAGTCTAAGCTAGCCTAAGTGCAATGAGAATTTGTCCCTTAATCATCAGTACACATCTTGGATCTCGTGCATGACTACTACTGGGATTACCAAGTGCAGATCCTAGGTACGCTACTATGTTACCAAGTAGTCACACTTAAATGCTCGTGATTAAGTTGTATTCATTTCATGTTTAAGGAGTTTAGGGTGAAAATATATTAACTACGAAAGAAATAAATAACAAAAATAATTAAATAATTAAACTAAGTGAATGCTGTAATGATGAAGTTATCTCGATCTTTATTTCTAGTCATGTGCATGTCCAAGTATGTCACACTCGAATAAAGGTGTCGTACAATTACAATCATCACACGTTAGGCATGCACTAGGAGGAAGGGTTGAGAGGAAAAACTGACAAAAAGACTCTACTCTAACACTAAACTGACTATTGAAAACTTACTAAAAAACTACCTCCTTTCCCATGCATTACATTTTGTATTTAGAGGCTCACACGGGAACCATGATATCACATCTTGTGTGTTCCATTATGTATAGGCTCACACGGGAACCGTGATATCGCATATGTGATATCACTTCCTAGGCCGTGATATCACATATGCGATATTGCAGGTGCAATATCGGGGGTTCAATAACAAGGGTCTGATATCAGGACTCACCTGGTTAACAAGGGTCTGATATCAGCACCTGACAAACCATGATTCATCAATCAATTCCTGTCAACTCAGGATATGACCAAGCAAAGGTTGTTGGCCATTTGTTAACCACCTTTAATAGCTTTTCTTCTTGTTTAGGAGCATGTTTGACATTAACTATGACCAATTTACTATTGTTTAAAAATGTATATTTCATGTTGGCTAGTAGGGTTTTCAGTTCTAGGGGCTCTTGCTTGAAGTTATCAAGGATTACCAACTCTCCCCAACAAGTATCATCAACTTCATCATTAGAGAGTCAGTGATGAACTTTATCAAGTTCATCCATGCTTTCAAAATAAGCACATGTTAGGCTCTCTGTTGGTTCTATGCACAATGTGCTACTATCTAAGTTAGCTATCAGCCACTAGGATTCCTCCTATATTGTGGTTGCTGCATATAGACATCTTTGAATATATGTTTCTTGTGCACACTGATTACATGCTTTGATGTATGTACTTTTGATGGACCAAATATTTTTCATGTAATTACACTTATTATCTCTATATGTGATGCATGAAATACACTTCTTCTCTAACTTTTCAAATTCATCCTCCTTGAAGATTTCCAAGGAGAGGTCCCTTATGCCCATACATGCATCTACTATGCTTAACCATGCTCTTCCCATAATGATGGAGAAGTCACCTTTGCAGTTTTTGACTTTAATCACCAAAAAATTGGTAGGATAGGACCAACCACTAACTATGGTCACAATGTCCTCCACCAATTCCAAAGGAATAGTGATTTACTGGTCTATCAATTCTAAATGGATATTACTCTTCTTGAGAGGTGGTAGGTTCCATGCCTTATACATGTCATGAGAGATGAGGTTGACACTAGAACTAAAATCAAGAAGATCCATGCATGGCTCATGTCTAGTAATCTACATGTAAATGAGATGACTTCCTAGGTTATATATTTTCATGGAAAGGTTACCAACCTTGATCCAATCAAAAATAGCATGAGTTAACATTACAGTACAAATCCAAGGTGGCTTTTGGTTTGAAAGACACACAAAGGTATTTGATGTAGAGGATGAGGGTACTAAAGATGTAGGGTGACTAGCCATACTATGTTGTGAGGGTTGGAGAAGACTGTTGGATCAAAATAAGGGTTTGTTTCTAAATCAATTATTTAAACCACTTAACTAGAAAGCTGATTATGAATGTACAGCCCTTGTTACATTTCATTGTTATGGCTGAGGAGGAATCTCACCCTACATGGACAAAGCAAGAGGTAACTAGGTTGAGGATAGAGGTGTGTGTGTAGATGGATGTAGAGGGTAGTGTGAATATGGGTTTTCTCCTCGAGTAGATAGTGAATGTCTTCGATGGTACTCCAAAGGGTAATAGTGATGCTGAAATGAGGCATGACTTGCAGAACTTCTTAGAGAGATCGGTTGCTGAACATAGTACTTGTATGGATTTGGTTGCTTGTAAGGATACTGCTACCTTGGTAGAAACATTCCCCATAATTTTGGTTGATGCCACTATTGGTATTGTTCATATGGTTGTCGTAGAACTCCACTTGGGTAGTAAGCTTGTTGTTGTTGGTGGAACTATCTTGAATTGCCTTGAGGATAAGGTAATCATCAAGGTACTTACCTACATGCTAATTAAGGATTCAATGTGTACATCCCAAACTCTTGTAAGTGTGACACCACAAGGCAACACACCTTTGGATGTTTGTATTGATAGATTTCACATCTAGTTTCATCATCAGAGTCAGTTTCCATAACTTCCTCTACAATAGCAGCTTTGCCCTTACCTCTTTGGTAGGCATGTTCAAATTTTTTTCACCTCCTATAGTTATGATCACTATTTTTCTCTTTGGATTCTTTAGCAATCTTCATGGTAGTTTGGAATTTTTCATCCAAATAGTCTCATAATTTATCAACTTTTTCCAAAATATCATAAACAAATTTTTGAATGGGCAAGTTTTTCCTATTCACCACTTCATTGAGTGGTGACCCCTCATCACAAAATCAAACCTCCCATTTTCTAATGGAAGGATCCCTATAATACTCTTCTTCATTTTCCATTTTTCACAACTCACCTTATTATTTTGCTACTTACTCTATCATCCTTTGGATTTGATGAGCTCTTAGTTCAAAAAATCTCCCTTGGGCATACACCCTAAGAGTTCCTCTAGTTTCTTCTTTGAGCCCATCTATGATCTAGTGAAGTTGTTTCCTCTGAGAATAACCATGGCTAGGGCATTGATGTAAGAGTGAATAATATCTACCCATGGTGGCATCCAAGGGTTCATGTGTTCCTTGTTTCCAGCCTTGGATTTGACATCTCAAATTAGATACTCTAGAGTACATCTGGTGTTTTTCATTAAATAGATCTAATATGGTACTCCATTGGTGAATGGATTCTGGTTCCAAGGATTGGTACTAACTCTTAGCTTCCTTAATGAGTTTCCTAGGAAAAAGTCTGAGTTTCTACCAGTCATTTTCAATGTTCTATAAGGCACAGGCATTGTGAAAACCTTGTAGATGGTTCTGTGAATCAAAATTGTATCCCCCCTCAAATTGTGGGATCTTATTCATGTCTAGGCACTTGATTTGGCTATCTTTCATATGCCTATTTGGGATTTTTATTTCCTCTACAATTTTGAGCATGCTTCAAGTCACCAACAAAGGTTCATCATCATGATTGTGTTAATGACATTGATGATGATTTTTGTCACCTTTACATTCTTGATGGCTTTGATGGTCATTGTTGTCTTGTTGATCATCTTCATCATGATTATTTTAATGGTAGCTTCTATGAGAACTAGAAGATGAAGAGGAATGTTTGGAATTGGATGAAGAGGATGGAGAGGAAGGTGAACCACCACTGCCACCATGGTATCTGCCACCACTTTTTCTCTCATTATGACCTCCATTCTTAGATCCCTTGCTATTGTGATGTTTACCTGAGTCCCTACCTTGACTATCACTTTTTTCCAAACCTGGTTTATGAATAGTTGATCATAGGTTTAGGGTCACATCCTCATTACCAACAATAGGGGGGAGAATGTTCATGTTGAGAACCTTCAAAGAAAGGATCCTCATTATCATCTTGATTTAGTAGGAACAATGGATTAGTGAAATTTTTTCCCTTCATAGCCTCATGGTGCTTCTACCGATGTTAATCTCAATTGCATTGTATTTCAGTGGGATGGTAGTCCTAAGTGTTATAACCATTCACAATGTATTCCTCATGAAGATCTAGAATGCCCAACTTCTTAAGAGTTTGAAATAGCATCCTAGGTACAAATCTATCAAGAGGCAATACAATGTTGCCCTCCATATCACACCATCGCAGCTATTCATCCTAATGTAGGATGAAGGTGAAGTCTGGTACATACTCATCTAGATGAGTATATACCACTTTGCACTCCTATGAGGCTAATGATCTGACATCTTCACACCTATGAGAAGAAGTCATTTTTCAAAACAAATAAAATTATCAGTGTGCTTAGTAGTTATCTGCCATGTGAGAGTGATGTTGACCTTGAGTTCATCCAATGATATTAATAGTATTCACCAATCCTAGATATCACACATTCAAAAAAGTCCCTAGCAATGATGCCAATGATGAACAGTGAGGTGCCCCTATGCTCAACCATACAAATCACAAAGCATTTACACACAATTTGGTCAAAGTCTATGGACTTTATAGTTTCTAGTGCACTAGTCTTCTAGGAAGTGAACCCTACCTTAAGGTCGTTCATTATCTTCCCAATTACACTTGTGATATATACTAGTATGGTTATGTGTAATTGAGGCATCTAATTTTTATCATTTTGTATTTTATGGTTTTGGTATTTAAAGAGAGATAAAGTAATTGTATTAACTAATTTAATTTAACTAATTAACTAGTATCTAAGCAGTCCTAACAAAAGTAGTTGATCCCACTTTCCACACACATCTTGAATCCATGTATCCACTATTGGGTTACCAAGCTCTATGCTACTAGGCGTACCAAGCAATAATGTTTCTAGGATTACCAAGTGAATGCATGTTATGCTTGAAGTGGTTGTACTTATGTGTTTAATCTATCTATCTTATCTTGCTTAACTACTTCATTAGCTTAATTACAAGAAAAACATTAGCTTAATCTCCTTATGAATTAAGTGATTAAAGTGATTCTTGTACTTGCCCATCAGATTCCAAATTAAGTCCATATTATTACTATTGGCCTTTCATTTTTGTGTGCCTTCCCTTCTACAACCATGAAAATATAACCATAGGAAATTATCAACACAAAATAATAAGAATAAAGAAGGAAGAAAGTAGTTGGACATTTTAAAGAAGAAATTTGGGCAATTGCAGTTAATATTATTAGCACTTGTAGCTATAATAGAATAAAATTGAACATTGTAAAATCATGCACAATATGAAGAGTGAAACGAAATTAATGAAAAATGATGATAAGTAAAAAGAAAAAATAAAATAAAGTGTATCAAAAAGTTAAAATGTTAAGAGAAATAAAATATATATATATATATATAACGATGTAAGAAAAAGATAAAAACTTCCATCCCCTTTAAGATGTTAAGTTAGATGGTTATCTTCCCCAAGACTAAGTTGAGAGGAGGAGATCTTGAAAATAAAGAATGCTTGTCATTGCATTAAGGTGTTATGGTGAATCTTGATTACTTGAAAATATTTAAAGAATTTCACATATTGAATGTTGACCAGCATGTACTTTTAGGGACTTGTTAAATTGTAAATTGTCATGGCCTCAGAAGGAAAAGTTGAGTGTATGATGTAAGGTCCTTCCCATAAAATCTAGAACTTAGCTCATTGAGGTACATGTGTTGGATTCTAATAGAGAACCTTATCTCCTAGTTAAAATTCAACTTTTCTTATTCAGGGATCATGCTAATGTTTGTTGTATACCTTGTGCACTTCATTTATCATAAGAGCTACCCCCTCGATTCTCATCCAATACATTGAGTGCCATCAATCATTCTTTTTATACCAAGTCAATCTTTAAGTTAAGGTCACATGTAGTTGTGAGCGTACGAAGTTTGGTTTGAATTAGAATTTTACGTAACTTTCTATACACCAAATCATAGGGAGAGTAGCCTATAGGAAGTTTCAACGTAGAGTGATAGGTCCATAAGACATCATTTATTTTGGTGCTCTAGTCTTTCCTATATGTATTAATGATTCTTATTAGAACTTTTGTAATCTCCCTATTGGTGACATCAAGTTGGCCATTGGCTTAACACTAATAAGGGGTTGTAAGTTTATGTTCCAACCCCAAGTGTTGCATCAAATTTCAAAATGTAGTACTAGTGAAATGGGCTTCATTATTAGAAATTAGTACCCTAGGTACACCAAGCCTATTTACCACCTATTGTTAAAAGAATCATACTATAGTAAAAGAACTACAATTGGTAATGGCTATAGCTTTGACTCATTTGGTACAATAGTCAATAGCAAAAATAATGTAAGACTTTCCATTTGACATTGGAGTGATGAGTCCCATGAAATCGATCCTCTAGACATTAAAAGGCCCATGTGATTGAATCCACTATTAGAGTCTTTCCATTTTGGTTTTTACTCTTTTATTTCGTTGACATCTTTGATAGGAGTAAGCAAAATGATGGACATCCCTAAAGATTATATGCTAAAAATATCTAGCCATTAGGATTTTAATGATCATTCTCCTCCTGGCATAATGAAACTAACAAGAGTATTCATGAGCATCCTAGAACTCAAGTTGATCATCATTTTGCACACATTACCATACCAAACTATCCATATAGATTTTATAGAGGTTACCCCATATCTCCATATAATGTTTGACTTGGTGAAGGAACTTTTGTTTCATCTTGTGATCCCACTCCATAGGATTCTCCTAAGGAAGTAAGTGGGAGATAAATTCACCATACTAGTTTATGACTTTGGGTCATGTTGTGATCTTAGTTTCCTTGCAAATAGTAACTCATCTAAAAATTAGTTAGACAAAGGCTCTTCATCATCCTTGTTGGCTCATCTTAACACAAATAAATGATGAGCAATAATGTTTTTAGTTTCTTTTTCATCCACCATTGTTAAGTCAAACTCATGTAAAATTACCAACCATCATATAACACAAGACCTTACTATTGATTTTTTCATAAAAACGTGAATTACACTATGATCAATGTACACAAAAACTATATATCTAAGTAAATAATGCTTGAATTCTTTAAGATCATACATCACTTCCATTAATTCTTTTTTTGTGGTAATATAATTAAGTTGTGTACCTACAATGCTCCTACTTGCACAATGGATATAATAGAAACATTTGTGATCATCCATTTATGTAAGTACTACTTCAAAAGCATAATTGGATGCATCTATTATGATTTGGAATGAACTATTTAGGTGCTCATAGGATTGGAGTTTTTATGAGCTTTATTTTTAATAGTTAGAATGCTTTTTAACATTCTTCTATCCATTCAAATGTTGCATCCTTCTTAGTGATCTCCACTAATGATTTGGTAATTTTTGAAAAGTTTTTAATAAAGTGTCTATATTAACCTTGTTATTCAAGGAATGACCTTACATCCCTAAATGTTTGATCTTTTCTAGTGATTCCTTAGATTACCCTTATATTTTATGGATCCACCTCAATTCCATTTTCTAAAAGAGGATGCCCTAGAATAATGCCCTCCTAAATCATCAAGTGGCTTTTCTACCAATTGAGTCCTAGGTTTTTCTCCATATACCATTTTAGTACCTACTCAAGATGATTCAACACCTATTTCAAATCAACACCATAAGTGAAGAAGTCATCCATAACGACTTCCACACCATTACCAATTTGCTGCTAAAAGATGATAAGGCATTGAAAAGTAGCAAGAAATTACATAGACTAAACAATATCTTCTATATGTAAATATCCCCTTGTAAATGTTCTTTTGGCTTAATCTTCTAATCGAATTTGAATTTTCTTATAGCCACTATATCTAGCTAGAAGACTATAATACCTACAACCTACTATAGTGTCTAACACTTTATCCATAAATGGAAAGGAAAAATGACTATTAAAAGTGGCCATGTTCAATAGCCTAAAGTCTATATAGCAGTTCAAGTATCCTCCTTTCTTTGATACAATGATATGTGAGCTCACACACTTACTATCTACTATAGGATAAATGAATCTAGCCTTCAAGATCTTTTCTACTTCCTTTTTAACAACCTCCTTCGATTTTGGGTTCAACCTCCCTTATGATTACTTTTTGGGCTTGATAGTAGAGTCTATGTAGATGCAATGTTGGCATATGCATGGATCTATCCCTATGATTTCATCATTTTATCATGAAAATATTATTGATTATTTGTTCACTACTCTTAATAACTTCCCCTTCTATTTCTTGGTGAGATAAGCATTGATAATTACTAGTCTTTCATTGTTTAAGAATACATATTCTGATGACTTCAGTAATTTTTTTAACTCCAAGGATTCTAGCTTTGAGATTTTAGTAGTTCTCAACTCTTTCTAATTTTCCTCTAATTCTTCTTTTTTCTAAGTTTGAGAGTTGGTACCTAATTTTCTCTATTTTGACCATCATATCTTTGTATGCACTTGTGATGATTTCTACTGGTTACATGCATATGGTAGAACTAGAGCTATTGTCTATAGTTAACAACTAGATGTCTTCTTGTTTATTGATTGCTATGTATAAGCATCTCTAAAAATTATTGGATTTAGCACATATTTTGTAGGTTGTGATAGTTATGCTCTTTATGGCCCATATCTTTTATATGTAATTGCATCCTCTATTATTGTATGTAAGGCATGGAACTCTCTTCTTCTTTACTTTTCCAAATTCATTTCCCTTAAAAATTTCTAAGGAAGGTTCTTTGATTCTAAACTTGACATCAATTATACTTAGCCAATCTCTTTCCATAATAATTGGAAAGTGCCCTCTACAATTTTCTATATGAATTATTGGAAAATCTACTAGATATGACCATCCACTAATGGTAGTTACGATGTCCCCTACCAACCCCAATGTAATAGTAATATATTGGTATACTAGTTATAACATGATATTACACTTTTTAAGTGAAGTCAAATTTCATGTCTTATACATCTATTGAAATATCAAGTTTACACCAGAACCTAAATTTAACAAGGCCTTGCATAGGTCATTTCCTACAATTTGTAAATAGATTAGCAAAGTTTTAGGATCAATTCTTTTTCAAGGAAGGAGGCTTAGTAAAAGATTTGTAGGTAGTGTTGGAGGGTTCCATAGCTATGGATTACTACAATGATTTTTGTGGAATATTAAGTCTAAAAAATAACCTTTTTTTGATGGTTACATTCAGACCCACTTATAGATTCATGGCTTTTTTAACATTTTGCTATTCAGGTTGTGGAGGGATTTCACCTTACATGGAAGATGTAGATGGAAAAGGAATAGAGGTATGAGGTGCATGATGTTAGGGATGATGAGGAGTATATGCAAAGTGAGATTTAGCTCATGGAGTAATAGGTCTATGATATTTAGGAGGATAGTACTAATAGGAAGAGATGTGGGTAGTGGAGGCACTTGGTGACACTGGTTTCTAGACATAGTAACCATAGGGATTTGAGTGATAGTAAGGAGACTGTTGCCTTAGTGATGGCATCCCCCATGACTATGGGTTATGCCACTAATGATAGTAATCCTATGGTTGAGGTAGTATTCCACTCAAATAGTATTTTTTTTAGTGAAGCTACTGTCAGTTGTTGCTTTTGGGGTAAGAAAACCTTTTAGATGCTTGCCTTTTAACAAATTTTAATGATTCATGATTTAGGATTCTTAGGGTTTAGGGTTTAGGATTCTTAGGGTTCTTAAAGTTCCTAGGGTTCAGGATTTAGGGGTTATGGTTTATAGTTTAGGATTATGGGTTTAGGGTTTAGGGTTCTTAGGCTACAAGGTTTAGAGTTTAGAGTTTAGAGTTTAGGATTTTAAGGGTTATTATGATTTAGGGATATTATGGTTCAAATCCCTAGAGGAAGAATGAAGGTTACAGTATCAACAAGTGTGAAAAAATTGAAAAACATGCCTTTGGATGTTCATATTGGAATATATCACATCCTTCATTATTTGAATTAAAATCTACAACCTCTTCTACTACTAAAAACTTACCTTTCTAATGTTGATAGTCCTTTGTTGTGTCCTTCTCCATTCTCTTATTCTTTTCCCTACTTCCCTATTTGGTTTTCACTTCCACAATTTTAAATGTTTTGTAGAACTTGTCATTTAGAGAGTCCCACATCTTGTCCACCTTTTTTGATATTTCAATGATAGAATTTTAGATTAATAAGGTCTTTCTTTATATGACTTCTTCTAATGGTGCTTCCTCCTTTTTAGCATAGAGACATACCTCTTTTTTGTGAATGGAGTGATCCTATTATACTCTACATTTTTGTTTTATCTTAATTCTTCTTTTCTTTTGCTACCTATTCTATGAGCCTTTGGATTTTGATGGAGCTTCATTTCTAATAATCTTCCCTTGGCATAAACCCCAAGGGTCTCCCTAGTTTTTTTTTTTTTTTTTTTGAGCTTGTATATAATATGAACGAGTTATTCCCTTTTATATAGACTATGCCCTAGGTAGTAATGAAGTAAATAATAATATCTTTCTAAGGTTGCATTAAGGGATTTATAGTTATCTTATTTCCATCTTTAAATCTATTTTCTCAAGTTGGATACCCTGAAGTATATTTGATTCTTATCATTAAATAGCTCTAACACTGTACTCCATCTATGAATAAATTCTAGCTCTAATGACCAGTACCAATTTTTTGCCTTCTTAATGAGTATTCTAGGAAATAACCTTAACTTCTGCTAATCATTTTTAATATTTTACAAGATGCTAGCATCATGAAAGGCTTGCAGATGGTGTTGTGAATTAGCATTATAGCATCCCTCAAAGTTAGGCATATTGTTCATATCTAGCCATTTAATCTAGCTATTCCTTTGGTGTCTAATAATGATGTGAACTACCTCACAAATGTTGAGCATGCTTCATTATAGAAAAATAAATAGTTTATCATAGTTATCTCATTCATTAGGGCCCCTATTATGGCCATGTCTCTTATGATGTGCCTTTTTATGCCTCTTTCCTGATGATGTTCCTCTTCATCTTGCTCTTGTCTATGCTTCCTTATCCCATCTCTATGATGGGGTCTTCTATCATTTTCATGTTATATTTGATCATTTTCCCTTTGATCCTAGTCATGTTCTTCCTTATCAGAGCTAGATAATAAGGAAGAAGATGAGGATGAAGAGCTAGGAGAGTTCTATTGACCTTCATTAGTTCCTTGATTATTCTTTGGCTTGGTAATTTGAAGACCTTGGCCTTAAGGCCCCTTTGGTTCTATGTCCAACTCTCCCCTTATCTTGGTTACTTTCTAAGATTGAACATAACTATTGTTGGTTCATGTTTTCTTCGACAAAGGGATGAAAACCTTGGTAATAAGATCTACCTAATGGATATTTTGTGTTCTCCTATGATGTTAGTGTAATAGAGATCCTCTTTTCTTTGGAGGCTTCATGGCTAGCCTCCATGAGTTTGTCCTTCCTAAGTTATGCCTCTTTAGATTAATAGTCCATGAATAGATGATCCATCACTTGGTAGTGTGGTGTTTCTCCTTTAAGCCCCAACTTTGTCAATGCTATTATGAACATTGCTAGAATGGCATGATCAAGTAGCAACACAACATTGTCCTCTAGGTCTCTCCATCATAGTTGTTTATCCTAGTAGAGAATAAAAGTGAAGTCTAGATAGTATGGATCTGGATGAGTGGAGATCACTTTGAGTTATTAAGGGACTTCCTCCAAGTTCTTCCTTGTCCTATGATTGGAAGCTAGAGAATCACTCCTATGAGAAGAAGTCATATTTCAACTTCTTCTTATAGTGTGACATGAACAAAATATTATTATTTTTCATAGGATAGTTTGGTATTTTCTTGTAATGATCTTGATATGATTTAATTATCTAAAACACTTAGTGCATGATAAAGAAAGTTCCCCAACAACAATATCAATGCTAAGTATCAAGTATTCCCTACACCTAATCATGTATGTATGATCTAGTCAAATTTTATGGAACTTCAAGATCCAAAGTATCTTAGATAACTATGTGTTTGGTTGCTAGTCATTATCTTCCAATGATGAACACGTTACCACTTTCTTGGTATTTTCTTGTAATGATCTTGATATGATTTAATTATCTAAAACACTTAGTGCACAATAAAGAAAGTTCCCCAGCAACAATATCAATGCTAAGTATCAAGTATTCCCTACACCTAATAATTTATGTATGATCTAGTCAAATTTTATGGAACTTCAAGATCCAAAGTATCTTAGATAACTATGTGTTTGGTTGCTAGTCATTATCTTCCAATGATGAACATGTTGCCACTTTCTATACCTATCACAAACCTATATTAACATTTTTGTTGTGTATTTTTTGATCTTCCTTTCAGTGGCTTTTCTAGAATAGTGATGTAGCAACCTTTTATATAGTCTCATTATCTAATCTTCTTTGCATATGACTAAATCATCTGAGATGCAATTCTAGTAATTTATTTGAAATAGAAGTCATTCCAAGTCTTCATTAAATGCCTATATTATGTAATTTATCTCTTCTCATGATATTTAAAATATATCTAATCATTCATATTTCTATGATACTAATTTGTTGTTCATGCCTCTTTTATACTAGTCAAGATTCAACATCATATAAAATAGCAAGCTTGAATGTTATCCTATAAAATTTTTCTTTTCTAGGTAGTAGAAGTATTTACTTTTTTACCTTGATTATCACTTCTATTTCACCACTATTTATGTTATTATTGGAATTACATTCTATAATACCCTAATGTTTTAAAACTTGAAATCATTACTTTATTATCTATTATTATGCTTGTTAATTAAGTGTAATGTTATATTTTTTGGTATTATACATTGTTAATGTATGTAAATATTCTTTCTTTTATGCTATTAAGACTTGAACTTGAGACCTCTTAATGGTAATGCATCTTAAGTTTCGAAATCTTGACTCTTTGCTTACATGTGACATTTTGATATTTTTATATATATTTTTATCTATTTTGATTTGGAATTATTTTTTTATTATCTCTACTAATTCTTGTTGATCTTAAGTTGAATAGGTTGGAAGGATGGTGGTGGCCCATTGCTAGTACCTGATTAATGTTTAAAATTATATCTTTTATATAAGTTATGATGCCTTCTTCTAGTGATGTTAATGCAACTAAGACACCTAATTTTGTTCTTCTTGATGATGTATATGAGTCATTGGTTAATAATCTTTCATCACAATATATGTTCATTCAAATTTTAGATTACCTACATGTAATTGAAATTTCATTTTATAGTCAAATGATGTTATAAAAAAACATGATATTCAAGTCTTTCATGCCAAGTATTATTCTCATTTGTTTCTACTTGCAGAGTTAGATAATGCTTCAATAATGTAGTGTGCATTAGATGTAGGATCTTTTATACATAAGTATGCAATATTGATCATTCGTAAGTGAGCTCTAGATTTTATTGTCCAATCTAAAGAATATGCTAAAGTTCTATGTTTTGTCAAGCTATATAATCTTCTCTCAAATTTTCAGAAAGATGAGTAGTAAATTATTATTCTTCTCAGTCACATTAAGCATATGAAATCTATTTCTACAACTTTTTCTTTTCATAGATGTTCTTTTGTTAAAATTAATTCTTTTAATCGTAAAAAGGAATTAGTATTATAGGCAAGAGTAATGACTTATAGTCAACCAATTACATATTATAATCTTTCTAATTCTTGTAACTTTTTTCATCATAAAGAACATTTTTTTAATGTATGTCTTTTTCTCCTTAAGAAAATAGATTCTAAACAAATGAAAAAATATGTTGAAGTTGAAAATAGAAAAAAATAATATGAAGTTGAAGATATAAAAAATCAAGTTTATGTTAATGATAAGAATGATCAAATGGTAATAAACAATCCAAAGAAGATAGAAGCTCCTATGTATATTTTTACTTGTACTATAGAACGTATTAACTAGCTGATGAGTTGCGTTCAGTCGGTTGCATTGATGCAACCTTGTCAACTGGGCCTCGTAAATAAGGCCTGGTTGACGCATCATATCCTATGTCAACAAGGCCCTATCAATGCAGTGTTGATTTTCAGCTATAAATATGTGCTTACCAGCTACATTTATGGCAATAGATATTGTAGTTGTAATGAAGCTCTTGTAGTTTTTCAATTTGAAAGTTAGAATTTTTCTCCTGAGTGCCCATAGTAGGAGTCATTGAGTGTACGGATCTTATTCAAGCATTGTTGTACTTGAGCATGATAGTGCATGTAGAAATAAAGACAAGCTTTCTAATCAACCTTGTAGCATTCTAGATAGATTAAATATTTCATCCGTGCATTTAATATTTTCAATTATTTATTTAATGTTTTTAATTATTTATTAAATGTTCCAATAATTAAGTTAATCAAGTGATTAAGCTAGATAAATTAAACACATAGGTATGACCACTTTGAGCATAACACGTATTCACTTGGTAATCCCAGTAGTGTTATTGCTTGGTATGCCCAGTAGCATAGTGCTTGGTCACCTAGTAGTGGATACATGGGTTCAGGATGTGTATGGAAAGTAAGACCAAATGCTTATGTTAGGATTAGTTAGACATTAGTTAATTAGTTGAATTAAATTAGTTATTCCAACCACTTTATTTCTCTTTAAGCACCAAAACCATAAAATACAAAATGACAAAAATCATATGCCTCAATTACACTTAACCATACCAGTGTACATCACAAGTGTAATTTTGAAGACAACGATTGACCTTAAGGTAAGATTCACTTCCTAGAAGACTAGTGCCCTGGAAATGATAACGTCCATGAAATTCAACTGGATCACACGTTAACACTTTGCGATTCATATGGTTGTGCATTGGGGTACTTGGCCACTCATCTTTGGCAGTATTGCCAAGGAGATTATTTGTTGAAATGTACATTATCTAGGATCAATGAATATTATTAATATCATTGTATGAACCTCAAGGTCAATATCATTCCCACTATACATACAATTATAAAAGCACACTAATGTTTTATTTTATATTGCAAAATGTCTTTTTCTCACAAGCATGAAGATGTCAAACTGCTGGTCCCACAAGAGTGCAAAGTGATATATACTCATCCAAATGAGTATGCGTCAAACTTCACCTTCATCCTACATCAGGATGAACAACTATGATGGCATGATATGAAGGACAATATTGCCTTGCCCCTCAATAGATCTATGCCTAGGATGCTATTTCAAACTCTTAAGAAGTTGGACATTGTAGATCTTCATAAAGAATACATTGTGAATGGTTATGATACTAGGAACTATTATCCTACCAAAACATAATGCAAGCGAGACTGACATCAAGCGAAGCTCCATGAGGCTATGAAGGGGAAACATTACACTAATTCCTTGGTCCTACTAGATCAAGATAACAATGAGGACCCTCCCTTTAAAGGTTCTCAACATGAAGATTCTCCATGGCCTATTACTAGTGACAAGGATGTCAACTTGAACCTATGATCTACTATTCATAAACTAGGTTTAGGAAAAAGTGAAAACTAAGGTAGGGACTCAAGCAAGCATCACAATGGCAAGGGATCTAAGTATGATGGCTATAATAAACAAAAATGTGATGGTACACACTGTGATGGCAATGGTGGTCCATCTTCCTCTTCATCCTCTTCATCTGATTTCAAACATTCTTCTTCATTTGATGGCTTTCATAGAAGCCACCATCAAAATAATTGTTATGAAGGTGATTAACAAGACAATAATGATCAAGAAGGCCACCAAGATCGAAGGGGTGATCAAAACCATTATTGGTATCATTGATGTAGTGATGATGATGAACCTCTATTAGCAACTCAAAATATGCTCAACATTTCAAAGGTAGTTAAAATTCTAACCTGACATATGAAAGATAGTCAGATCAAGTGCTTAGACATGAACAATATCCTAAGATTTTAAGGGGAATACAACTCTGATCTATAGACACATCTATAAGCTTTTCATGATGCTTATAGCTTACAGAACATAGAAAATGATTGGCAAAAGCTCAAGCTTTTCCCTAGGACACTTATCAAGGAAGCTAAAAGCTAGTACCATTATTTGGAGTTGAAATCCATTGGCCAATGGAGTAGAATGTTAGAGCTATTCAATGATAAATACCAAATGTACTCCTAAGTGTTGAATCTGAGAAGGCAAATTCAAGGCTGGAAATAGAGAACACATGAACCCCTAAATACCACCATGGGTAGATACTATTCACTAGTACACCAATGCCGTAGTCATGGTTATTCTCAAAGAGAACAACTTAGCCACATTATAGATGGGCTCAGAGCAGAAACTAGAAGAACTCTAGGGGTGTATGCCTAAGGGAGATTGTCTAAACTAAGATCTCATCAAATCCAAAGGCTAATTAGGTAAGTAGTAAAAGAAGAAGAAGAGCTATGAAAAATGGAAAGTGTAGAAGAGTATAATAGGGACCCTTCTATCAAGAAATGGGAGGTCCAATTTTGTGATGAGGATAAGTCACCACTTGATGAAGTTATGAATGAGAAGACCTTGCCCATCCAAAAATCTAATTCTAATATTTTAGCAAAGGTTGAAAGATTATGGGACTCTTTGGATGAAATATTTCAAAATACTATGAAGATTGTCAAAGAATCCAAAGAGAAAAATAGTGATCATAACTAAAAAAGGTGAAAAGAAGCTAAATGTGCATACCAAAGAGGTAAGGGCAAAGCTGGAACAGTAGAGGAAGTTGTGGAAACTAACTCTAATGATAAAACTGATTGTGACATTTGTCAATATGAACATCCAAAGGGATTTTTCCCTATGGTGTCACACTTACAAGAGTCTAGGATGTATGCCTTGAACCCTTAATTTACATGTAGGTAGGCACCTAGATGATTGCCTTATCCTCAAGGAAATCCAAGATAGTTTCACCAGCAACAAAAAGCCTACTACCCAAGTGGAGCTCCTCCACAACCTTATGAACAATACCAATAGTGGTACCAACCACAATTGTGGAGAATGCCACCACTAAGGCAAAAATACCCTTATAGGTAACCAGATCCATATGGGTACTATGTCTAGCAACCCACCTCCCGTAGAAGTTCTACAAGTCATACATCATTTTAGCATCAGTATTACCCTTCAGAGTATCATCAAACACATTCACCATCTACTCAAGGGGAAAACCCATATCCATATCATCCTTTTCATCTATCTGCACACATACCTCCACCTTCAACCCAATTACCTCTTGATCCATCCATGTAAGGTGAGATTCCTCCAAAACCATAACAACAAAATGTTACAAGGGCTATACATTCGCAACTGGCTTTCTAGCCAAGTGGTTCGGATAATCAATCTAGAAAAAGACCTTTCTTCTGACTTAGCAACCCTCACAATCTAGTCTGACTGATCCTCCTGCATCTCCAATACCCTCATCCTTTACATCAAATACCTTCATGTACCCTTCAAACCAAGTGTTACCTCGAATTCATACTATAATGCTAACCCATGCTATTTTTGACTAGATCAAGGCTAGTAATCTTCTCATGAAAAGATCTAACCAAGGAAGTCCACTTATCTACCTACAGACCTTAGACATGAGCCATGCAAGGCTCTTCTTGACTTAGGTTCTAGAGTTAATCTTATCTCCCATGACATGTATAAGGCCTAGAACCTACCACCTCTTAAGAAGAGCAACATCTTTCTAGAATTAGTAGATCAATCAATTACTATCCCTTTGGGATTAGTAGATGGCATTGTAACCATAGTTTGTGGGTGGTCCTATCCTACTAATTTTTTAGTGATCAAGGTTAAAAATTGCAAAAGTAAATTTCCTATCATCATGGAAAGATCTTGGCTAAGCATGGTCAATGCACATATGGGCATAAGGAACCTATCTCTAGAAATATCCAAAGAAAATAAATTAGGCAAAATAGAGAAGAAGCGTATTCCATGCATTGCATATGGTGATAATGGGTGCAATTACATGCAAAATATTTAATCCATCAGAAGTACACACTTTAAAGCATGCAATTAATGTGCACAAGAAATCAACATTCAAAGGTGTCTGTACATAGCAGCCACAAAGTAGGAGGGCACCTAGTGGCTAATAGTTGACTCAAATAGCATTATATTATGCATGGAACCAACTGAGGGCCTAACATGTGCTTATGTTGAAGGCATAGACAAAATTGAACAAGTTCATTCCCAACTCTCTAACAAAGATGATGACTCTTGTTGGGGAGAGTTGGAAACCCCTAATAACTTCAAGCAAAAGCCCCTAGAGCTAAAAAATTTACCAATCGAAATGGAATATGCATTTTTAAACAATGGTAACTTGGTCATAATTAATGCCAAACTTACTTCTAAATAAAAGAAAAATCTATTGAAGGTGGTTAACAAGTGGACAACAACCTTTGCTTGGTCATATCTATAGCTAATAGGAATTGACCCAAGGATATGCCAGCATCGCATTTACACTAACTTGGCCATGAAGCCTAGAAGGTAGCTGTAGAGGTAGCTGAACACCAAATTGAAGTAGACCATCAAAGAGAAAATTGAACAACTCCTCAAGGCAGGGTTCATCTATCTAATTTTGGATAGTGAGTGGATTAGCCCACTTGTAATTGTGCCAAAGAAAGATGGCAAATGGCAAGTTTGCATTGACTTCAAGCTGTTGAATATGGTAACATTTAAAGATCATTTTCCATTGTCATTTGTAGATCAAGTGTTGGACATCATATCTAGGCATTGTTACTATAGCTTCTTGGATGGTTATAGTGGCTATAACCAAATCCAAATTGCATAAGAAGATCAAGCCAAGACAACATTCATGAGTCCCTAGGGGACTTTTGCATATTGTAAGATGCTATTCGGTCTATGCAATGCCCCTGCAACATTTTAATGCCTGGTCCTTAGCATTTTCCAACAACAAATCGGTAGTGGTGTAGAAGTCTTCATGGATGAATTTTCCACCTATGGAGCTACATTTGAGTAAGCTTTGGATTGCCTTAAGTAAGCATTAAATAGATGTGTTGAAATAAACTTGTGACTCAACTAGCAAAAGAGCCATCTCATGGTCCAAGAAGGCATTGTGCTAGGGCACTGAATTTCACAAAAAGGAATTGAGGTGGACCCAGAAAGGACAAGGGTTATCCAAGGAATAACATGCCAACCAGAGATCATTAAATATGTTTAGTCATTTCTTGGACACACTAGCTACTATTGACGTTTCATAGAGAATTTCTCTAAGATCACAAAACCATTGGTAGAGATTACAAAGGAAGATGTGTCTTTCATCTAGACCAAGGAATGTAAACAATGCGTTCTAGTAATTAAAACAAAAAATCATAGAAACACCAATCCTAAAAGTACTATATTGGTCTAGATCCTTCCACATCATGATGGATGCATCTAACTATGCCTTGGGAGTAGTGCTCATGTAAATGGATGATAAGAAACACCCATACTACATCCACTATGTGAGTCAAAGCATTGTGGAGGCACAATTAAATTATACCACCATGGAGAAAGAACTAATGGCAATGGTGTATGCTCTAGAAAATTTCAAACACTATGTGCTTAGCTACAAAGTATTTGTACATACAAACCACAGTGCAATCCACTTCCTTATGAACAAGCCAATGGTGAGGCCTCGTGTCATATAGTGGCTTGTGATTTTGCAAGAGTTTGATCTCATGATGGGAGATCAAAAAGGAACTAGGAATATGGTTGCTAACCACCTCTCTCGCTTAAGATGGGATAATAAAGAGGAGGAGGGCCCACTCTCTGACCAATTTTCAAATGAACTCCTCTTTACAAGAGCAATAAATGAACAAACACCTACAAAAACAACATGGTATAATGGCATCCTCACTTATCTTCTTACTTAGGATATGTCACAAGATTTGGATTTTAGAAAGAAACAATAATTTCTTCATCAGGCCAAATACTTGATGGAAATCAATGGACATCTCTATAAGGTGTTTGTCGATGGCCTGATTTGTTGGTGTGTCCCTAATGAAGATTAACTATGCATTCTCTAAGATGTTCACGAAGGACCTTCCAGAGGCCACTATGTAAGAAGATGCACCATCATAAAAATCTTGATGGTAGGATACTATTGGCCTACAATATTTAGGGATGCCCACTAGGTTGTTTGATCTTGTGATGTTATCAACAAGATGGAGGAATGATCACTCACATGGAAGGTCCTCAGCAGTGGATTCAACCACTAGAACCTTTTGATCTATGGGGCATTGACTTCATGGATCCTATCACATCCATGTCAAACAAAAAGGCATATATTATAGTAGAAGTTGACTACTGTATGAAATGGGCAGAAGCAACAACTATTATTGATTGTATATCATCTACTACTACTAGATTTATACAAAATATTGTAAATAGGTTTGGGGTGCCATGTTCACTAATTTTTGATAATGGAACTCATTTCACAGGTGCTACTTTTAGAAAGTTAATGCAATGCTTGGGGATTGAACATAAATTAACAACATGTTATGACCTCCAAGCCAATGATCAAGCAAAGGTAACCAACCGAGAGATCACAAAAATACTAACATGAATTATTAACAAATATAGGAAAGATTCAAGGGAAAAACTTAACGATGCCCTCTAGACTTATCATTTAACATGGAAACTTCCCATTGGCTATTCTCCCTACTAGTTAGTATATGGAAAACTTCCAATGCTTCTAATTCAATCTGATCTTCATACACTCTCAATGGCTTGTGAGCTAAATCTTGACCTAAGTCTAACATAGAAAGAAAGATTAATCAACTTGAACATGCTACATGACAATCGATTAGTGGCCCTATCCTTGAATGATGTGCACAAGGCATTCATCAAGCAACATCATGACCTCAGAATTAGGAAAGTAAAACTTCAACCATGAGATAAGGTTCTATACTAGAACCTTACACATGCCCCAAAAGGGAAAATTTTAAACATTGTGGGAGGGAGCTTATATAATTGATCAAACCTTCCCCTCTGGGGCCATGATAATTTACAAAGCTAAAAGCCCAAATAAAAAGTAGTTGGTCAACATCCAACAACTAAAACCTTTCCTCAAACCAAGATAGGCTAGTGCAACTACTACCTCGACAGATGGACAACCATGCTCCAACTTTTGGATCTCCTCCTTCCAACTCAATCGTGGGGAAGATGGTCATCTATGCTAACCATCAATATGGCTTCTCAATTTTTCTACTTTTTTGTTTTCCACATTTTTGATTTTACAAGTTATTTATTTTTAAAAGTTTTGATTTTTAGATTTTTCTAATTTTACACCATCATTAGTACCTTTGGAACTTTCTTGATTATTTTACACTTTCTTATATATATTTTACTTTGTTTTGTTTTGTTCAAGTGTGATATTTCCTCATTTTTGCTAATAAAATTCGTTTATTGCCACAAGACATAGTGTCATTGTTGCTATTTACTAATGATGGTTTGTGCTGAATGTTGTGATTATTGATGTCTAGTTTCTATTTTTGAATTTTGATGCCTGATGACTTTGACATGGTTTATTTTTCATGGAATAGGCAATGAGTCCACGTCATCCACCCATTTAATAAAATCTATGGTTTTTCTTGTTCTGGGAATTTGAGGTTCTTTCCATTAAAGAAACTTTTAACCAATTAGTGACCTTGGTAGTTCCGAAATTAGGAAGGATTCAAAGGTTTGTAAAGGGTGTGACTTCAAGGGGACTCAATATTCTTTGTACTCTTCTACTTGCTTAAGTGCTTGAGCATTTTTTCACAGACTTCTTACCATTTCATCTCAACCACTAATAGGAAGTTAAATAAAGTATTTTCATGGTGTGGTTCCCATCCAAAAATTTAAAAAAAATAATGGGAATTCAAAGCACACCCCTTATACACAATAAACAAATAAGTCCTTACATGGTGTGGTTCCCATTCCAAAAAAAATCATGAAAATTCAAAGCACATCCCTTGGACAAATAAATGGGCTATAAGCATTGGTTATGGGACTAGAAAGACATGTACCTATGCTTGAAAGTCCCCTTTAACTAGGGCCCTCTCTCACTTCCTACTTCTCTCTTTTCTTCTCCTTATGGAACAATGGTTGTTTTGTGGAAAGCACTCTCATGTTTCGTGTGGGTGGATCAATCTTAGAGTAACAATGTGAAGTTATTGAAAGTTCTTGGTCCTTAACTTTTATAATCATTAAATAAACTGTGGAGCCCATGGACTCTTTAGTTGAGGTTATGTAAGGGCAAGAAGGGCATGAGCCTGCTATGGGGAGGACCCACTTGCATAGCTTTTGGTTTGGTTTGTTAAGGTTCCTTACCTTTGTCATTACTACAATCCTATATTTTGCATATTCCATTGTATATTCTGCTCAATGCTCCTTAACCTTTCATCTCATTCATCCCTTGAATCAATTTTTCTCCATTTTTCCCAATTTATGAGCTCCAACACCCTCTTCTCATGTTTTCATACTATTCTTGGCCTTTTGAGCTTTCATTTGATCCCAATTTCATTCAAAAATTTCTTGTATTTTGCAAGTTTAACTAAAGTTAACAATGGTCAAAAGTGGTCAATAGCTACATCGACACTGCTAACCACATCAACAAGGCCTCATTGATGAGGCCTCGCCAACATAGTACTTACATCCTATATATACCACCACACACTTAGGAATGTTTTATCATTTGCTCATAACACACAAGGAGTTTTGTAATTTTTTGGAGCCCAAAACCTTTGAGAACGCATAGCTTCCTAACCATTTATCTAAAACACTTTGTTCTTCAACCTTGCACTTACCAAAGGTAAGATCTTTTATCATGGGGGCTGCAAACTTTAAGGTTTCTAATAAAAAAATTTTGAAAATTTTTCTAACTCCTCCAAAGGGTTAAAAACCTTAACCACATATAAACATAATTTTTTCTGATAGTTAACCCTTCCAACAACCTCTGGGATGATTTATTAATGATAACACATAAATAAACTAATAATTGAAGTAATTAAATCAGCCATAATTACAACTTAGCCAATTGTAACTATCCTTAAGAGATAAAGGTATCCTAATTGCTTTAAGTTACATAATGATTACTAAGCCATGGTTTCATTGTGATTACAAATGACACCAAAACAAAAGCACTCACAAGAAGGAGAACCCTCTCAACCATGGGAAAAGAAGCCCAGAGCTAGAAGGGGCCAATAAGAACAAGCCCAAGAACCACCAGAAGCAACCCATGCAATTGGACCTCTTTGTGAGGAGCCTGAAGTGGAATCTATCCAATAGATTATAGAAGAAGAAGTGCCTACTAAACAATCATAGTAAGGAGAAGTGCCTAGACCAACACCAAGGCTTGAGGTCACTTTGACTCTGGCCTACCTTGACATCATCAAGTCCTAAGAAATCCAACGATTAGCCCTTTAAGAGATCAAATTCGGGTCATTCCTTGAGAAAGCTCTAGTATATGTCAAGACTTAACTACAAAACTCTCCCATGTTGCCAATAATCATATCCAATGGGGAATGGTACATGGGAAAGACATATCTCTTCTAGAGTAATCAAAGGTTGGGGTCCATTGTCAAAATCAAGGACATTCAAGTGTCCTACTCAATAGAAGCTATTGCACAAGCATTGGGGTTACCTAACATCCAGACATAGTTGGCAAGACTATCCACAAAGGATAATCCTAAGGCAAAGAAAGAGTGGACATAGTGGTGCTATGAAGTTTACTATAAGGAGTATGGCGTGCTCACACAAGCAAAGTGAATTTGTTTCAAAATTGCAGCCTATCACCTCAATCCAATAGTGAGATCAAGCAAGGTGACTACCTTCTCCACCTGAGCATGCATCACTCTAAATGAGAAATTTCCCATCAACCTTCCACAACTAATTTTCTTAGAGATCAAAAAGTTCTTCAAGGAAAATGAACGTGGAAGGAAATCCTACCCTTTTCATGCCTCATCTAGAAACTCTACAAAAGGTTAGGCATTGTTTGCTACTCCAATGATACCATCAAGCATGCTCCTTTGGCCTCATGGTTTGAGATCATGAAAGATAAAATGCTAGTGATGACCTAAGAAGAGGAACAACCACCACTACCACCCACTCAAGAAAAAACACTAGAGGCCCATGCAGTCATTGAGCATCTGTGAAAAATTCGAGAATAGCTCTTGAGTGAACAAGAGCAACATGCAGGAATGAGTGGGTTGGATCCATCTATATACCAACCAGTGATGAGTCACCTAAATGAGGTGGCTTGAATAGTTATCCAGATGGAGAGGGGTGGACCAATCTTCTCTACCTAACGAGCACAGCTACCTACGAGGTCAGATCCTAATGTTCAAGAGGTGATGATGTATTTATCTCAACACCATTTATTCCCAGAAATGTTTGGGAATGCCACCACTTTATCAATGCATTTGGAGAAAGGTGAAGGGGCAACTGTCTTGGTGATGTAGCACTTGACCATGTCGTTGAAGCATTAAATGCACCCACGGCATCTGTACCAAACATATCTACACTTTGAGACATGCAGACATCCATAGGCATGATCAACAAAAAGTTGAATGCAGCCCAGCATGAAGAATTACTGGATCAACTAGTGGGGACTGGGCAATTGATTCAAGATATTTTCGATTTTTTGGAAGACATTACTACAACCTAGTCAAAGCTGCTAAACACAGGGGGAAAATGCATCGTTTTGGAGAGGCAACTCAAAATCGCTCAAGAACGAACCTAACGCTTGGCCATAGAGGTTGTTGTACTACGTGCCTAACTTATTGATCTTGTGATCCTTAGCCCAATAGTAACAAGAGATGAAGCTTTCCAACAACTTTAGGAACAATTTAGAAAAGCTAAGGAGGAGGTAGTAATGGCCATCTTTAACTTGTCCATAGCTACAACAAAAATGTATTCAATCTAGAAAGACTTGACTCATATGAGCTAAGAAAATAAGACTTTGACTACTCAAAATCATTGCCTACGGAATGTTGATGCTCAGAAGGAACAAATGCAAGAATATATTCATCAATAGTAGGAGTAGCTTGCCAGGGTGAACACTGAATTGAGAAGATTAGCTGTAGAGAATCAAAATCTGTCAATGGAGGAAGTTCATGTCTTACGCTAGTAGTCTGCCATTGAAATTACTACCTAGAAAAATAAGGTCCTCAAGTTTGAAAAAGTGAAGAATCACTACAGAGACCAAGTTGGCCTGCAAAAGGAAGTTAATGAGAAACACATCCAATTGATGAAGGTGAAAGTAAATGAAGCCCTCCACCAACTCCAATATGAAAGAGAAGTCTGGTGGCCTATCATTGATGGGATTGATGCCTATCATTGATGGGATTGATGCCTACAAAAAGGTGGAGATTCGACTAAAGGAGTTGCAAATAGAAGAAATGACAAAATATATGGAATTGGCCAATCTCCATTATGTAAACCTAGCAATGCTAACTACCAAAAGGTCATGGTCAAAGTTGGAGAAACAAGTGGCTCTCTCATATTTGTTAGATGAGGTAGAGTTCAAGCACCACAAAGACACCAAGAAGAAGCTTGATACTGCAAACATTGAACTCGAAGTTCTCAAAGCACAGTTTAGAGATTAATGATCAATCACTGAGAACCTAGCCAAATGGATGAATGACTACCAGGAGTTGAAGGACATAGTCAGGGTGTTCGACATTGAATATAAACAGTTCGCTTCCTGGTTCATCAATGCTAAGAAGCTATTTCTAACAATCCTGTGTCCTTGGGATGTGCCTATTCCAACACACATTGGTGAAGTTGCATGAACAATGCACAATATTAGAAGTAGAGAGGAGAAAATGAAAGCACTGTTGGATGCTTTCCACCTCCCACCTAAAGTTACAACAGTAGTGGGATAGTGGCAGCCACCTCGACCACTTCCCATGTGTGAAGTTGGTGAAGGTCCATTGGAGCCTCAAGAGCCATCACCACCTGGGATCATCTAATCTTCTCCACCACACTTCATGCCATCAAGGAACATGCTGTTCAATTTTGAAGAGTTGTGTGTCATTGTGTTCAATTTTGTGTCTTGAACACTGTCATTTTTTGTAATGTGTTGATCTATATACCTAGGCACTCCATTTTTTGTCAAGTTAGTCAATTTATTTTGTTTGTGAAAAGTCAGTTAATAATCCCATACCTTCCCAATTTTGTAAAAGAACTTGAGGACAAGTTTTCATTCAGTCGTTGGGGTATGATGAGTCATGTTTAGTCGATTGTGTTGACAAGGCCTCATCAATGAGGCCTAGTCAATGCATCATATCTTGCATCAATGTGGCCCCATCGACATAGTGTCTATTTTCAGCTATAAATACATGCCTACTAGAAACATTTATGTTAATAGAGATTATAGTTGTAGTGAATATTTTGCAGTTTTTCCATTTGAAAGTTAGAATCTTTCTCCTAAGTGCTCGTAGTAGGAGTCTTTAAGTATATAGATCTTTATTCAAGCATTGTTGTACCTAAGCATGATAGTGTGTGTGACAATAAAGACAAGCTTTCTGATAAACCTTGCAGCATTCTAGATAGATTAAATATTTTATCCATGCATTTAATGTTTTTAATTATTTATTTAATGTTTTCAATTATTTATTAAATGTTTCCAGTAATTAAGTTAATGAAGTGATTAAGCTAGATAAATTAAACACATAAGTATGACTACTTTGAGTGTAACACATATTTACTTGGTAATCCCAGTAGCATTATTGCTTGGTATGCCCAGTAGTGTAGCGCTTGGTCACCTAGCAATGGATACATGGGTTCAAGACGTGTACGAAAAGTGGGACTAGATGCTTATGTTAGGACTAGTTAGACATTAGTTAATTAGTTAAATTAAATTAGTTAGTCCAACTACTTTATTTCTCTTTAAGCACCAAAACCATAAAATACAAAATGATAGAAATTAGATGCCTCAATTACATTTAACCATAACAATGTACATCACAAGTGTAATTTGGGAAGGCAATGATTAACCTTAAGGCAAGATTCACTTCCTAGAAGACTAGTGCATTGGAAACAATAAATTCTACAAAATTCAACCAAATCGCATGTGAACGCTTTATGATTTACATAATTGGGCGCAAGGGTACCTGGCCACTCAACAGTAAGTTTATCCTTATCTTACAAGAATATTATTAACTCAAAGATTAAAACTAGTATTGACAAGAAGGTTATAGTTGATGGTAAAAATTCTTAACATCAGAATAATAATAACAAATGAGATGAATATCTTCCACTAGTGGTACCACTTTCTTACTTTGAAACAAATATTGGTATTAAGTCATCATTCTTTATCTTGAATTCTTTTACTATTTTAAGTTAAAGCATGGATGTTGAAAAGTGTTATAAATTTTGTTAAGAATGGGAGCTTCCTCTCTACTAACAATTTTTTTCTTCACTTATTTTATTTAAGTATCAATTGTAATGTTGTACACCTAAGTAGACAATTCTAAAATCATAAAGTTTTTTCTTTCAATGTGATGTACTTTGAATTTCCTTTTCTCATTATTATTATTTTTTGGAGTTTGACATCCCACTAATATTATATTTTTTATATTTTATTTTATTCTAAAATTTTGAAATAAAGTAAAAACATGGTTATGAGCCATGTTAATGGATATTTGAAGTTTATTCTAGTTATTCTATCTTAGAGCACATTCTTAGATGTGTGACTCATTGTAGTGTTTCCTTAATGACTTTAACCCATTGGTTAATCATCGGATCCTTTTAGTGAATAATTGTTATGTTATTTTTACAAAATATTTATTAATTTTTTATTCTTGGAATTGCCTAAATTTTACCTTTTGTGTCTATAAATACTTGGTAACACTAGTTTTCTTGGTATCAATTATGCATTGCTCTCTCTCTCTCTCTCTCTCTCTCTCTCTTTAATCTCTTGCTAGTAGTTATGCTTGATTGATCTCTTGGCAAATTCTAGATCTAAACTTATTCTTGATTAGTGAAGCTTGGATTATAACTAATCTCTTGAGGTAGAGGAATATTCTTGATTCTATCAATCTTGGTAAGTAGCTTACCTTCTTGTACTTGCTTTCCTTTTGAAATGGTTTGCATTGTTGATCTAATCATATTGCATGTGTTGTCAATCTAACCTTGGTTTTTTATGAGCAATTCGTAATCCTTTATTTTCATGATTTTCTACTTTGCATTTTATCTTGACCTTTCTATTGCATCATCTCCTTTGAGTGATGGCAATGCTTTTGTGTGTCACAATCTATGTCACAACTTGGATAGGGATCATGACAAATGTCATGATGGATTTCGTGTGCATTTTCCAAAGTAGTGGGTTTTCATGGTTGTTTAGTGAAAACAATGATGTTCAAACAACATCAACTAGTAGACATTTTGAATAACTATGGGAATGTTTGATGTGTTGAAATGTTTGAAAAATTTTAAGAGAACATAATTAGTGTAATTCAAAAGGCTGCTAGTACATGACTTGTTGGTAATGGACAAACAGTTTTGGTGGTTGCAAGACCAATCATGTTTGCTTGGGAATTGGTGTTTAGGTAAAGATCATACCTTGTTCAGGATGGTAAGAGGAGCTAGGACTTTAGGATGGCTATAGGGTTGATTTTAGCCATAACATAACCCAACAATTGGCCTAGGAATGCATGAAGATTTCTAATTTAACAATTATTCTTGTCTTTCATGAGGGCTAATTTAGTTAGTATCAACCTTATAATTATTCTATTGTTGGGATCCTAATGTGATACCACTTTTATTAGTAAAACAACATCTACAAGTAATTTATGCATTTTATAATTAAGTGTATGTTAATGTTTATGAGGATAATATTTTAGTGGCACTAAAAATGTGTTTTGGCAGCTTGGGCCCCACCTTTCCAATCATGTTCTAGGAAGCATTTAAGTGGATTTCCTTTACTAAAGGTGTTCTAACTCTTCCTACATATATTCTATGTAGATTTAAATGGAAGATTTGGATATGGCTAGGTGGAACTAGAAAAGGATCAACATGGAAAGAGAGATTGTTTCTTTATGCCTTTCATCTTGTGTTGTTAGCCATTAAATAGATTTATAAATTGGCCATAAATATGGAGTTTATGTTGAACTCTGATTCATGTTGTAATAATGCCTAAAGGACATACATATGTTAATATGGATCTTAAGTAATTTCTAAGTTAACTTTATAAATGTTTATATGCTTGAATAGTCTTGTACATGTTTAAGGATTTATTAAGAGATTAAGTTTTATCATCATGCTCCTTAAGTGATTTTATAATTTATCTATGGTTAAAATTGAAGGTGTGACATATTTTATATATTCTATCTTTCTTCTACTAAGTTTTTAAGCCTTTTGATTTTAGAGAATGTCTCCACTCCTCCATTAACTAGTAGCAAAAAGTTAAAACCATAGTAAGTTTTTAAATAGTAACATAGTAATTGAGGTGACCAAAACCATAGCCCTATAAGGTTACTCTTAGCTCTAGGATATGGTGGTAAGACTTTTGGTTTGAAAGCTCTAAGAGTTATAATTAAACAATATATCTTGGGGTATACCTATATTAGAGGTATTTGGAGGTTCCAACACCCCCTACTTTATAACTCAACATAGCCTACTAGAATTGAACCTGCAACTTAGAATTTACAAATCAAGAGTCTTACCTCATTGTTAAGAAAAGTGTAATATCCCTCGATGGATGTCATCATCCTGCTAACACCTTCCTCGTTGGAGTCAGTATCTAGTTAACACCTTCCTCGCTATGTGACGTAACCACTCATTAACTTATAGTACAATATATAGTATGCTAATACTTTTATCACTTGCTATTTGTTACTAATTTGAATGCAGGTTTTACTCGACATGCCAAAAATACAAGCGCAGATAAACACCAAATTATTCGTCCTTCGTGTCATCAAACCGACTTTCTTGAAAAGGAACGAAGAATAACTGCCACAAAAGCCATAATTTCACCAATAACTCAAAACAAAACTTTACTATCACCTTTGTTCCTATCACAATCAGTGCACCCGTAGGATATTTACGATATTGTCTTCACGCGCCACTTACAGAGTATCTCACCTGCCATTAAAATACAATCCAGCAAAGAAGAATACTATAATCTATTTAAAACAAAACGAAATTAAAAGAAAACCATGTTAGTGCGGCTTAAAGTCGGAAATCGGAATGTGCTTCATAGCATTTGTTCTTGGACAACTTTTACTGCAATTTACAAACCCAGAAAATGTTATACAAAAGGAGGCAGATCGCGAGGGAAACTGTTACTGCCTCAGTCCCCTTTGTTCAAGATAATCAATACTCAATAGACAAATCTAGAAACAATAGGTAAAGGCGTGTAATTTCCAAGTTTCCGAGATCAAATCTATTAACGGTCCTTCCAAAGGCCAGCGCGATTTCTAGAAAATCCTGTGTTCCCAAGTCAAATCGCAATGATGATCCATCACAAAAAGGAAGCATTGATCTGCACCGAATATCGATCATGTACATTTCGCATTTCAGAATATTATTATGTGGTTGCCAACTGAGATAAAGAAGGAAGAAAGAATTCTCGTAGTCTCTTCAACCACCAAAAGCATGAGATGCTGGTTGCTACTATGCCATTGTTGAAATGACAGAAGATCCATGGAAAAGTAGGAGTCCAAATGCCACTCCTGGAGCTGCAAGCCGGCCAAAATTAATTACAGGCAACTTAATGCTCATGCCATTTGACGGGAACAACGGAGATTCCACTGATTGATAGCGCCAACTTGCAGTTTGCACTGAGTTTGAAATGCTGATAATTCATTTTGAGTTAAGTTTGTAGATTGAAAAATGGGATCGGATTGTTAAATCATCAATATTTTTTATAAATCGGATTGACATTTCACGGAAACAACGGAGATTCCTCTGATTGATAGCGCCAACTGCGCAACTTGCAGTTTGCAATGCTGATAATTCTTAATGAGTTAAGTTCCTAGATTGAAAAATGGGATCGGATCGTTAAATCATCAATTTCTTTTATAAATCGGATCAACATTTGACAGGAACAACGGAGATAGTGCCAACTTGCAGTTTGCACTGAGTTGGAAATGCTGATAATTCATTTTGAGTTAAGTTTGTAGATTGAAAAATGGGATCGGATCGTTAAATCATCAATTGGAACAAATCAGTCGAATTAAAATGATCAATATTAATAAAAAAGAGCACTTATATGTATTCATGTTCTTAGCCATATTTTCCTTTCCTTTCTTAAGAGTTCAGTTAAAGTGAAAAATTAAATATATAAATTTTAGTTCTCCGCACGTGTCAGAATTAACAATATACAATACATTAAACTTAAAACAATCACTAAAAATATAGCATACAATACATTAAACTTAAAACAATCACTAAAAATATAGCAATATCCATTTGATGAAATATCCGATCCGATTTTGAATCAGCTTTAATGTTCTCTTGCAATTAATTGTGGATTATTCAATCTATGGTTGAATTAGTGGCTTCGCTCTCATTGCATGTCTATGCTCTAACCAACAGGATCTCCATAGCCGCATGCCAACAGAATTCCTGACTTGATGAAACTGCGCCAATACCAGGCTAGCTACCAGCATACAAACGCACAGCACATAGGCAGATCCAGAACTACCCCCATCTCATCATTAATGGCGAAGTAAATATGATTCCCAGAAACCTCTATTTTAGCGTTTTCTCCGAATAGGACAATCCTCCTGACAATGGAAGCTTATCTGATAAGGAAGGTCAAAAGGAAAAAGTGTTGCCAAATTCCTAAGCTGCGGGCTCAAACTTTCTAACGCAGCATCTTCTTTTTTATTTTCAAGCCGTAACTGATGACAAAAGCATGGTTTGGATCTGTGAGATTATAGAAGAAGAGACGTCCAGGTTTGGATAATTTGAAGGCAGGTCGTCGCTGGACAATCAAGTGGATTAGACCTTGTTATGGGTTCAACGGAATTATTGCAGACTGGGTAGTAGTAGTGTGCAGGTTTTCTTTAGCCGGGACTGCAACTCCAATTAATGCAGATTCAGATGGCAGCCTTAGGCTCCAATGACTGAGAATCTTCACTGTTCTACGTGGAGTTCCGGTGATATTTGACGTATGGTGCTCGTGTTGGTGTTTTTCTTGTTTCATGCTCCTGATTTTCTTGTTTTTATTTTTTAATTGGATTCCGGCTCTGCTTCTTCACGAGCCCAACTATAACTGACCATCTGGGGGGGCTGGTCTCCCTTCACTCGGCGCACACTCAGAGCCACAGTGATACAGATCCTTCTGGTATTCTCTGTTGTATTTGGTAATCCCATCTTTTATATCTTTCTCTACTCAACATGATCCGTCCCAGTTTTATCATGGGTGTCATGGGTGAGTGGCTGACCACCTTTTTCATTGATTTTGCTGTGTGTTTTGAAATATGGGTTTTTGTGGGTTAATGCTGTTCTACTGTCTCACAGATGGGTTTTTTTCTTATACCGGTTCACTTTACTAACCAGGAAATGTCTGTTGTTTTTCTTTTCTGTGCCTGCTGCAGGAAACATCATTTCCATCCTGGTTTTCCTTTCGCCAGCGTAGGGACTTCTTGCTGTTACGGAAATTTCATTTCAGGCCATTGTTTGGGTAATTTTTCTGTTAAGCTGTATTTGGGTTTGACGGAATTCTCGATGCTGGTTTTTTGTTTGGGTTGCAGGAAAACATTCTGGCAAGTAATAAAGAAAAAGTCTACTGAAGATTATAGCCCACTTCCTTACATATGTACCCTGCTCAGTACGGCACAGTGGACTTATTATGGACTGATGAAACCTGGAGGCCTGCTGATAACAACTGTCAACGGAACAGGGGCGTTCTTGGAGGCCATTTATGTGACTCTCTTCATAATCTACGCACCTAAAAAGACCAAGGTTAAATTTCGTATTTAGTGAGAATTAAAATGTCCCAGAAAAAAAAAGACAAAACCAGAAGTTGGTAATGCATATATGGTAGTGTGTGACTGAGATTATGTATGTTCACCATGTTGCAGCTTAGGACCCTGGCCCAGGTGCTGCTGGTGGATGTTGTGTTTTTCACAGCCGTCTTTCTTGTAACATTTCTTGCATTCCATGTCAGCACAAGAATCAGAATAATTGGAGTGCTATGTGTCTGCCTAACTCTTGGCATGTATGGTTCTCCTCTCTCTGTGATGGTAAGCTCTGAGAATGGTATTTTCTATTTCTTTTTATAATCTGTACAACAACGTCATGCCATCTCTCCTTTAGAATACACTGCTCTTAATATGGAAGGTATCACAGAAAACACATGATTGTATCAGTGAAACAAAATGGTTTCTGATTAAAGTTTTTGTTGCAGAGGATTGTGATCCAAACCAATAGTGTCCAGTACATGCCGTTTCTTTTGTCATTCTTCCTTTTCATTAATGCTGGCATCTGGACCACGTGGGCAGTGCTGGAGAAAGACATCTTTGTTGGGGTAAGATCTGAGACTTCAAAATCTCATACTTGACTCTGCCTGAGTCTTTTCTGTCAAAACAGTGTGCCCTCGTGACCAGATTTGCATATTTCAAAATTTCCTGACGAAATGTAATTTTAAACGAAAAAGCAGATACCGAACGGAATTGGGTTCGTCCTAGGAGCAGCTCAGTTGATACTCTACGTGGTGTACAAAAACAAAGAGGAGGCATTGGAACCCTCCAAAGGACCAGGAGTGAATTCCAGACAAGACTTGGAGATGGGCAGCAACACCCCCCATAACAAGACTTACTCTAACACTAACACAGACTCTGGTACGGGGAACAATAAGACTAGCGTTACCTCTTGACAGTCATGGTAGATTATATGGGTTGCAGTACAGTACCCAGTTGCATCATAAGTGCGCAAAATGCAGCATACTAAAAAGTTGTAGGTGCTAGTTCATGGTATTGGCAAGTATATATTCCTCTGGTATTGCAAAACTACTAGGAAGCGTATGGATGTTGATTGCCTACCACCGCTGGCCTTGGACTTTGGCTGAAAGATACAGTCCAGGTGCCTACGGTGCTCTGTAATTTGCATTTGGCTTTTATGTGACATGGAATAATCCTCACATGTCTCTTCTCTTCTGTTGTTGCTTTCTCATTTTGTATTTTTGGCTAACGTCCTTTTTTTTTAAACTTTATTATATAAGTTGTAATTCGTCCTACCAACCCGCTGGGATTCAAATTGAATTAACAGACGCGAACTATATTAGACTCTGAGGAAGAAAGATTAAGAACTCCAACACTTTAAAGGTAAAACGTTCTAGCAAAAAAGGTCACTGAATCCTTGAAAACTTTACAGTGAAACAGGACGTTGAAAACTTTACAGTGAAACAGGACGTGTGCCACATGTAAAGGGGTTGGCATGGCTTGAATGCAGAAATTTCCACATCGAAGCTCTGCAGCCAAAGAGGGCATGCAACGGAATATCTGGAACGATGATGAAAATTCTCTTTGAAGTAGAGATATAATGAAAATTCTCTACCTGAGAAGGGATTTGTAGAAGCATATTGCCCCTTAACAGAATCAACATTTGTAACTCGGCTGGTCCTGGGACATTCTAATCTTTGAAATTTTCTTTTAGACGGGTCGCACAGGGACACAACAATCATTAAATTTTTAATTAAATGACTCTCACAAAGACGTTCTAATAACTGGATGTTTTGTTATACAAATGGATATTGTGGGAAGTGGATATTAAGGAAGTTGTTGATGCCAACATCGCCCATGCTAGGCATGGGTCCATAATCAACAAGTCTAATCACTAGCATCGAGCACAAAGAAAGTTAATTTGTACAAGCACATCATGGGGCTTGATTCTTAATGGCAAGCTTGTGGCAATGGTTATGTTGCCATGTCATGATGGCATAGATGTAACGGTCGTAGAGGCAATGTCACCGTCAATGGTGGTGTCAAGAGTTATATGCATTATAGGAGTTATGTTGGTGGTAATCAACGGTGGTGGAGAACATGGTGGGAGTTATGTCTGAGTGGTGCTAGGAGTTACGTGTGGTGGTGGCAGGCATTATGCAGAACATGGGCACGTTAAGCGGTGGCGTAACCGATGGTGGTCATCCTAGGCGGTTGTGGGAGTTACGTTGGGCACGTAGAACATGGTAACAACGGTTATGTAGTGGGCATTGGTGGTCGTAATAGCCATAGGTGAATGTGGACGTGGGACATGAGCACCAATGATGGTGGCGGTAGTGAACAACATTATGCAAGTTCCTGCCAATGGTTATAAAATAGGCAAGCAACAGGCATTCAGGTATAATCTCAGCAAGGGCCTCCTTAACAACTCAAACTTGCTGCATGAACGATAGTAGGAAGAGGGATCCTGGGGTCAACCAACAACGACAAGCAGGCAATCCATCCAAGGTAGGGGTCTCCTCTCTCTTTGCGGACAATAGCTCTAGACTATTTTGAATTGCAAGGGGCTTGACTTCTCTCTCTCTCTCTTTCCCTTTCGTTAGGGTGTGTGGTGGCAGGTATTGTAGACATTGCAATGGTGGTAGCAACTACAGGTGATCACAGTTGCAACACGCACAACGCAAATGTTTGCAATAGCAACTCTCACGGACGTGCGGTGGAGTGGTGCCAAGTGCATGCACCAAGTGGCGGCATGGGATCCATCCTGCCTCTTCTCTCTCCCTCTTCTAGTGGCTATGGTAGTGCTCACAATGGACCAATGACGTGAGCAAGTAGCAATAGGGCACTAGGGAAAAATTTAAATTTTTTTACTACCTACTATGTTTTCATGATGTCTTGAATTTCAAGATAATTGTTCAATTTGAATTCTCCCAACTTTTCAGTTTAATTTATTTTATTTTAAAACATTATGCGGCCCTTTCCAACTAAGACTATTCCTAGGTTTCCATACCCATACAGGAGATGCCTTAGGCAATAGTCTCCTCAAACGAGCTTTTCCCCAAGCATTGGTGTAACCAAAATTTATGCATCAACTCCTTTTTGGTGCTAAAAGGAGAGCCATTTTCTAGCCTTTGTTTTCCCATTTTTGAAATATCAATTTTTCTTGTCGTTTTTCTTGTTCTTGTTCTTGATCCTATTTTGTTCTTATTTCAAAGCTATTGTTTCACTTGAATTTTATTTTTTGTACTCTCTATTGAAAACCCCTATCTCTAGATCCTTATTTTCTACCTTTTTTCGAAAAATTGAGGCTTCCTACTTTCTGAATATTATCATTATCATTACCAAAATCCTAAACCTTCTTTTTCTAGTTTTGATTTTGGTTGTCCTTACTAGTGTCCTAACTTTGTCCTATGTCTTTTGCATCTCCTTTTAAGATTTCTATGGTTGTGTTGTTCCTTGCATTTACAAGCAATTTCTAGTTTGGGGGCTAAGTGTTACTGCCAACATCACCCATGCTAAGCATGGGGCCATGATCAATAATTCTAATCCTCTGACATCGAGCATAAAGAAAGTTAATTTGTACAAGCACGTCATGGGGTTTGATTTATAATGGCAAGCTTGTGTAGCAGTTATGTTGCCATGCCATGATGGCATGGATGTAACAGTTGTAGAGGCAATGTAACCAACAGTGGGGGCACCAAGAGTTACATGCATTATAAGAGTTATGTTGATAGCAATTGACAGTGGTGGAGAACGTGGTGGGAGTTATGTTTGGATGGTGCTATGAGTTATGTGTGGTGGTGTCAAGCATTACACAGAACATGGGCACATTAAGTGGTGGTGTAACCAACGATGGTCATCCCAAGACGGTTGTGGGAGTTACATTGGGCATGTAGAACATGGTAATAGCAGCTATGTAGAGACTAGTGGTGGCCATAACAACCATAGGTGAACGTGGACATGGGACGTGAGCACCAATGATGGTAGAGGTGGTGAATAGTGTTATGCAGGTTCTTGCTAGTAACTATAAAATAAGCATGTGGTTGGCATTCAGGTATAATCTTAGCAAGGGCCTCCTTAACAACTTGGACTTGTTGCATGAATGATAGCAGGAAGAGGGATCTTGGGGTCAACCAACAAAAATAGGCAGGCAACACATCCAAGGTAGGGGTCTCCTCTCTCTTCAGAAATAGTAGCTTTGGATTGCTCCGAATTGTAGGAGGCTTGACTTCTCTCTCTCTTTTCATTTCATTAGGGTGCATGGTGGTAGTTGTTGTAGACATCATGGTAGTGGGAGCAACTGTAGACGATCATAGTTGTAGCATGCACAGTGTGAATGTTGGTAGCAACGGCTCTCAAGGACATGCAGCGACGTAGTGGTGGTAGGTGCGTGCACTAAGTGATAGCATGGGTGGATATGAGTAGTGTTGGCTATGGTAGTGCTTGCAACAGACCAATGGCACAAACAGGCAACAATGGAACCATGGAAAAATTTAAATTTTCTAACTACCTACTGTGTTTTCATGAAGTATTAAATTTCAAAATAGTTGTTCAATTTGAATTCTCCCAACTTTTTAGTTTAATTTATTTTGTTTTGAAACGTCACATAACCCTCTCCAGCTGAGACTATTCTCAGGTTTTTGTACCCATATGGAAAGTGCCCTAGGCAATAGTTTCCTCGAAAGAGTTTTTCCCCAAGTGTTGGTATGACCAAAATTTATGCATAAACTCCTTTTTGGTGTTAGAAGGAGGGCCATTTTCCAGCCTTTGTTTTTCCATTTTCTCAAATGTTAGTTTTTCTTGTCATTTTTCTTATTCTTGATCCTATTTTGTTCCTATTTCAAAATTGTTGTTTCTCTTGAATTTTATTTTCTTATACTCCCTATTGAAACCATTGTCTCCATATCCTTTATTTTCTACATTTTTTTTTGAAAAATTGAGACTTCCCGTTTACTAAATATTATCATTATCATTACCAAAATCCTAAACCTTCTTTTCCTAGTTTTGATTTTGGCAATCCTTACCTATGTCCTAACTTTGGATCTTTTGTGTCTCCTTTTAAAATTTCTATGGTTGTGTTGTTGCTTGCACTTGCATGCAATTTCTAGTTTGGGGGCTAAGTGTTGATGCCAACATCACCCATGCTAGGCATGGGACCATGATCAACAAGTCTAATCTCCTAGCACTAAGCATAATGAAAGTTAATTTGTACAAGCACATCATGGGGCCCAATTCATAATGGTGAGCTTGTAGCAGCAGTTATGTTGCCATGCCATGATGGCATGGACGTAATGGCTATAGAGGTAGCATAACCAATAGTGGTGGTGCTAGGAGTTATGTGCATTATAGGAGTTACATTGGTGGTAACCAATGGTGATGGAAAACATGGTGGGATATGTGTGATGCTAGGAGTTACATGTGGTGGGGCAGGCATTATGTAGAACATGGGCACGTTAAGTCATGGTGTAACTAATGGTGGTCATCTTGGGTGGTTGTGGGAGTTACGTTGGGCATGTAAAATGTGGTAACAATGGTTATGTAGTGAGTGGTGGTGGCCGTAACACCCACAAGTGAACATGCACATGGGACATGAGTACCGATGACGATGGAGGTGGTGATCAACATTATGTGGGTTCTTTCCAGCAGCTATAAAATAGGCAAGCGGTAGGCATTTAGGTATAATCTTAGCAAGTGCCTCTTTAAAAACTTGGACTTGCTACATGAATGGCAATAGGAAGAGGGATCCTAGGATCAGCCAACAATGGTCAGTGTGCAATACATCCAGGGCAATGGTCTCTTCTCTCTTTGTGGACAGTAGCTTTAGATTGCTCTAAACTACAAGAGGCTTGACTTCTCTCTCTTTCCATTCCATTAGGGTGCGTGGTGGTAGTTGTTGTAGATGTTTCGGTGGTGGTAACAATTGTAGAAGGTTGTAGTTGTAGCATGCATAGTGTGAATGTTGGTAGTAGCAGCTCTTAAGGTGCACAGTGATAGAGTGGTGATAGGTGCTTGCACAAAGTAGTAGCATGGGATTCATCCCACCTATTCTCTCTCCCTCTTCCAATGGCTATGAGCAGTGTTAGCTATAGTAGTGCTCACAATAGATTGACAACACGAATAGGCAACAACAGGGACCAAGGTAAAATTTAAATTTTCTCACTACCTACTATGTTTTCATGAAGTCTTGAATTTCAAGATAGTTGTTCAATTTGAATTCTTCCAACTTTTTAGTTTAATTTATTTTATTTTGAAACATCACATGGCCCTCTCTAGTTGATACTATTCCTAGGCTTCTATATCCATATGGGAGGTGCCTTAGGCAATAGTCTCCTCAAACGAGTTTTTCCCTAGATGTTGGTGTGACCAAAATTTATGCATCAATAGAAGTGTCTCCACTATGCTTTTAACTATTAGGTATGTTGATTGTGCCAATTCATACTTTTTTGAATAACCATTAGTAGCCATGTTTATGTGGGCCTGCTGACATACAAGGGTGAAACCCATAAATATTATTTTAAATAAAATAAAAAATGATTTCATTTTCATCCATCTAAATGACATAATGCTATGCATTTTAAATGGTATGCATCTTAAACCTCAAACAAGAGGTTAAGGGTTCAATTTTGTTTTTAACTTTTAAACTATTAATATGGTGATAGAATTTTTTAGCAAGGCAACACTTCACAATGAATAATGATGCATGCTACCATACATGGACATGCATGGTGGTTAAGGCATAGTGGAGACACTTACTATTTTAGATTATTATTCAGATTTTGAAATTGAAGGGTCTTCATGATGATCAATTTTAAGTGATGAGTAGTGAGGTACCCTTACGCCCAACCATACGAGTCATTGAGGTGTTTATGCACAAGCTAGTTGAATTCCATGGAACTATAGTTCTCTAGGGCACTTGTCCTTCAAAGAGGTGAAATCGGTGTTGAGAACGTTTGTTGCCTTCTCAACTACACTTGTGAAACTCAAGGATATGGTTTAAGTGTAATTAAGGTACATGATGTTTATCATTTTATGTTTTATAAATATAATTGCTTATAACAATAATGAAAGATAGAGTAATTTATGATCTAATTTATCTATTGCCTAGCTAGCCTAACACAAGTATCCCTTCCACTTTCCTGGATACATCCTAAACACGTATATTGTTTCTAGGCTACCAAACGTTAAGCATTTCTAGGTTACCAAGTGCTACATGTATGCTTGAAGTGGTCATGCTTGTGTTCATTAACAACTAGAAATTAATTACTTAACTAAAGTGCATTAAAGTAAAGTTCATGAAAGTAAATTGCATTAAAGAAAACATTAATCTATTCTTAGTGCTGCAAGGATTGTCGAAAGAGTTTATTTTTATTCCCATCACATTGTTGTGCTCAAGTACATTAGTGTTTAAACAAAGATTCATACACACTCAGACTCCTATTGCAGGCACTCAGAAAATATTCTAACTCTAGAGGAAGAAAACTACAAGAACTTTGCTAACTATGATAAAAACTAATATTAAAGTCATGAGCCTAAGCACTATATTTATAGGCTAACATATACCCCACGATATTAGATATTTGATGTCACATCTTGGGCTCTGACATCGGATACTCGATGTTGAGGTTTTGATATCGGGTACACCTGATACCGAAGCTATGAAAAATGTTATTTTATCATACCCCCACGACTAAATAAAAACTCATCCTTGAGTGAAGAAGAGGAGGAACAAGTTCCTTGCAAAAATATTATGAAGCTATGCAATTATTGACTGACATACAAACTGACTTAGATGAAACAAACAAACTTTGAGTGTCCAATTGTACAAATTTACAATCTTTACAAAATTGGATGTTCAAGATAAGAGAAGTGAACACCTTGGATAAAACTAACATCCAATGCCTCTTGGAAGTTGAAGAATGAGGGAGGAGATTCAACAATCATGAATGATCATCATCATAAGGTGTTGCTACATCATTCTTGGTGAAGATAGTCCCACTTTTAATCCATTCTTTCCATAGAAATCACAACAAAATTGTGAATTAGTATGCAATGTGTAACACATAGCTATTAAATACCTTGTCTCATTGGTGGTTACACTTGGCTAAGTTGTGATTGTGGTAGATTGATTCCTTTAGTAGTGTTAGTGGGAAGGTTGACAAATAGAGTAAAATAAATAAATAGTCCATTAAATTTGAAAAATTTCTACACAAAGAAATATTTGAAGAGGGTGTAAGAATTCACAACAATAAAAAGCAAGGCTCATTGAAAACTATTATAAAGATGTGGATGCCATTGATGAAGCAATCAAAAAAATTTGATTGTAAGAATGTGTAAGGGTAAAGAACTTAACTAACCCAACCAAAAGATATGCAGGTGGGTCCTTGCATAACATCAACCAAGGAGTCCATGGGCTTCGTGGATGATTAATGGTTACAGAAGGTTAAGTACAAAAGCTTAAAAGAAACTACCTAAGAATTTTAACACATCAAACTAGGACATTAAACAAAAACATGAAACCAGCAGTGAGGTGAGATATGGAGAGCATAGATGGATAAGAGAGAGTGGAATGGAGTTCCTAATTAAGGCCACATAAACTCCCTTATGGATTTTATGGTCAAATGACTTGATAAGATCCATCATTAGTCTAGACCAAAACCAACCATGTCCAATGACTTTGCATCACCATTCTAAGATTAGTCTACCTCCTTGAGACACAAGAGTGCTTCCATAGAGCAACCACCATTCCTTATTAGAGAAGAAAAGAGAAGTAGGAAGTGAGGAAGCGCCTTAGTTAGAGGGGACCTTCAGGCATGGATGACATGTATTTCTAGTCCCATAACTAGTGCTTGTAGTCTATTTATTTTGTCTAAGAAGTGTGCTTTGAATTCTCATCATTTTTTTAATGATAACTAGATCATGCAAAGACTTATTCAACTTCTTTTTATTGGTTGACATGGAACAATAAGAAATCTATAAAAACACACATGCACCTAGGTAAACAAAAAGGCATAAAGAATACCAAATCTCCTTGAAGTCATACCTTGTTCAAATCTTTGAATCCTTTCCAATTCCAGAAACTACCAAAGTCACAAGTTCATTAAAGTTTCATTAATGAAAAAGGGACTGCATGTTTCTAGAACAAGAAAAACCATATAGTTTGTGAATGAGTGGATGTTGTGGGCTCATTACCTATTGCATGAAAAAGAAACCATGTCCTAATTATCTGTAGCAAAATTCAAAGCTAGAATACAGGCACCAACAATCAATTAACTAAATAGTACATACCACCATCAAGCAACGAATTACCATTGTGCCTAGCACTTATTAACAAAAACTTAGAAAATCACATCAAAATAAAAGAAAATATAAAAAAAGTATAAAATATCCAAGAAATAGCAAATGTACTAATGATGGTGTAACACAAAAATTAGAAAATATTAATAACAAGAAAACAAGAATATGCAAAACAAAGAATGTGTAAAACAAAAAGATGAAAAATTGATTAGCATGGATGGCCATCTCCCCCACGACTAAATTAAAAGGAGAATATCCAAAATATTGAGTGTGGTTGTCCATCGAATGAGGAATTTGTTGTATTAGCTGGCTTATGCTCATGGAAAGGTTTGATTTGTTGGATGTTCACTAGCTATTTCTTTTTTAAGCTCTCAAGTTTGTAGATCATCATGGCCCCAAAAGAAAAAGTCTTGTAAATGATGTAAGGTCCTTTCCACAACATTTGAAACTTAGTTCATTGAGGTACATGTGTGGGATTCTAGTAGAGAACCTTATCTCCTAGTTGAAATCTGACTTTTCTAATTTTAAGGTAATGGTGCTTTTTGTTGTAGGCCTTCTACAACTCATTAGATGATAGGGCCACTAATTGATTTTCATCTAGTAGGTTGAGATTCATTAGTCTTTCTTTTTGTGCTAGACTCAAGTCAAGGTCAAGGTCATAGGCTATTGAAAGTATATGAATCTTGGATTGAATAAGAAGTGTTGATGATTTTCCATACACAAGCTCATAGGGAGAATAACCTATAGGAAGTTTCCATGTTGAGCGATAGGTCCAAAGGGCATTGTTGAGTTTTGTACTCTAGTCTTTCCTATATTTGCTAATAGTTCTTATTAGAATCCTTGTGATTTTCCTATTGGTAACCTCAACTTGACCATTGGCCTAGAGGTAGTATAGTGTTGTGAGTTTATGTTCAACCCTTAGGCATTGCATAAGATTTAGAAATGTAGTCCTTGTAAAGTGAGTTCCATTATTAGAAATTAATGCATGTGGTACATCAAACCTATTTACAACATTTTGTTGTACAAACCAAGTAGTAGTAGAAGATGTATAGTTGATGACAACTACTGCTTCTTCCCATTTCGTAGAGTAGTTAATCATGAATATGATGTAGACCTTTTCATTTAACATTGGTGTGATGAAACCCATGAAGTCAATGCCCTAGATATCAAGGATTCCAGTGGTTGAATCTATTATTAAGGTTCTTCCATTTGAGCTATCATTCTACCATCCTATTGGCATTGTTCACAAGAGCAGACATAGTGGTAAGTATCTTTGAAGATTGTTGGCCAATAGTACCCTACCATCAAGATTTTAATGGTGATGCATCTCCTAGCATAGTGGCCTCTAGAAGGACCTTCATGATCATCTTGGAGAATGCGTAGTTGATCAACATCAGGAATGCACCAACAAACTAGGCCATTGATGCATACCTTCTAGAGGTGTCTACTGATCTCCATGAAGTGTTTTCCCTAGTGAAGAAATTGTCATTTCTTCTAATGGTCCAACCCTTGTGGCATCTCTTGAGTGAGAAGAAAAGTGAGAATGCCATCATACCAATTAGGCACATTGGGCAATTGTTCAGTTATAGCTCTAGCAAAGAGGAGTTTATTAGGAAACATATTAGATAGTATATTTTCTTCTTGTTTTTCATCCCATAGCAATTGAGGCAAGTGATTAGCAATCACATTCTCAGTGCCCTTTCAATCGACCATCATAAGATCAAATTCCTGCAAGTTCACTAGCCACTATATGGCATAGGGGTTCACCATTGGCTTGTTCATTAGGAAGCGAATGGAATTTGTGATCCATATGCACAAACACCTTGTATCCAAACACATAATTCCTAAAATTCTCTAGAGCAAACACCGCTGCCATCAATTATTTTTTTGTAGTGGTGTAGTTTAGTTGTGCATCCACAATGCTTTGGCTAGTGCAATGAATGTAGTATGGACGTTTCCTATCATCCATCTATGTAATCATGGCTCCCAAGACATAATTTGATGCATCCATCATGACATGAAATGGTCTAGACTAGTTAGGTTCTTATAGGATTGGAGTTTCTATAAGTTTCTCTTTCAGTTGTTGGAATGCTTTTTCACATTCCACAGTCTAGAAAAATAGAGCATCTTTCTTTATTAGTTCCACCAATGGCTTTGTGATCTTAGAGAAATTCTCTATGAATTAGTAGTAGTAGCCAATATATCCAAGGAATGATTAAACATGTTTAACAGTTTTTGGTTGGCAAGTTATTTCTTGGATGAACCTTATTTTTTCGGGGTCGATCTTAATTCTTGCTTGTGATATTCTATGCCCTAATACAATGCCTTCTTGGACCATTACATGACACTTTTGCCAGTTGAGCCTAAGGTTTATCTCAACACATCATTTTAGTACTTGCTCAAGGCAATCCAAGGCTTACTCAAATGTAGCTCTGTAAGTGGAGAAGTCATCTATGAAGACTTCCATACCACTACTAATTTGTTGTTGAAAAATTCTTAGAACCAGGTGTTAAAATGTAATAGGAGCATTACATAGATCAAAAGGCATCTTACGATATGAAAAAGTCCCTTAACGACTCATGAATGTTGTTTTGGCTTGGTCCTCTAGTGTAATTTGAATTTGGTTATAACCACTATAACCATTTAGAAAACTGTAATAGCAATGCCTAGATATTGTGTCCAACACCTGATCAACAAATGAAAATGAAAAATGATCCTTGAATGTTGTCATATTTAGTAGCCAAAAATTGATGTAGACCTGCCACTTGCCATCTTTCTTTGGCACAATCATGAATGGACTAACCCAATCACTCTCCGCAATGGCATAAATGAACCTTACCTTAAGGAGTTGTTTAATTTGCTCTTTGACAATATGCTTTAGTTTGGGATTCAATTGCCTCTGTGGCTATCTCTTTGGCTTCATGGCTGGATTAGTGTAGATGTGATGCTAGCATATCCTAGGATCAATCCCTGTGAATTCAGGAATTGACCAAGCAAAAGTCATTGACCATTTTTCAACTACATTCAACAACATCTTTTTCTATTTTGGAGTAAGATTTTCATTGATTATGATTGGATTTCCATTTTTTAAGAACATATATTCCATGTCAATTGGTAGCATTTTTCATTCAAGGGGCTCTTGTCTATAATTTTTAGGAATTTCCAACTCTCTCCAATAGGTATCATCATTTGCATCATTAGAGATTTTTTGATGAACTTGCTCTAGTTCACCCTGCATAGATGAAGCAAGTGGTAGCTATGCAGATGGAAGAGGAAGATGTGTAGGAATAAGAAGAGGATAAGGGTAAGAGGTGGTATCCCTCCTTGCATGTAGAGAATGTATTCAGTAATTATCAAGCAGGTAGTGGTGAGGTCGGAATGTAGAAACATGACTAGAGAAGTCACATGGAGACAAGGGTTGCTGAACGTAATATCCATATGGATCAGGTTTTCTGTAAGGGTATTACTACTTTGGTGGTTTTAGCACCCATAACTATGGTTTCTACCACTATTAATATTGCTCATATGGTTGCGGTGGAGTTCTACTTGGATAATATTGCTATTACTAGTGGAACTACCTANCGGAGTTCTACTTGGATAATATTGCTATTACTAGTGGAACTACCTAAAATTACCTTAAGGATAAGGTAATCTTTTGGATGTTTACCTTTGTGTTAGTCGTGGATTTAAAGCATGCACCCCGAACTCCTATAAGTGTGACATTATAGGGTAACATCCCTTAGGATGTTCATACTGGTAGACATCACACCCACCATCAGCATCTAATTTGCTTCTTACAACCTCTTCTATTGTAGCAATCTTGCTCTTACTTTTTTGATAGGCACATTCAACTTCCTTGCACCTACTATGCTTACGATCACTACCTAGTTCTTTGGACTTTTCAGAAATTTTTAGGACAACTTGAAATTTGCTATCCATGGAGTCTCATAACTGATCAACCTTGGCTATAATTTTAAATTGATGCAACAAGGCTTTTCTAGTCATCACCTCATCAGGTGTAGATTCTTCCTCACTATCACAGAATTGAACCTCCCTCTTGTGAATGGAAGGATCACGATTATACCCTTCTACACTTTTTATTTTTCTTAATTCACCTTTTTCTTTCACTACTTACTTGATTAGTCTTTGTATCTAATGGGTTCTTAATTCTGATAGTCACCTTTGGGTATAGATGCCATGGGTTATCCTCATTTCTGATCGAAGCCCATCTACAATGTGGCAAAGTTGATCCAATTAATAATAATCATGGATAGGAAATTTGTGCATTAAGGAGTAGTCTTGGATGATGGTGGCATCTAAGGATTTATGTGTTCCCTATTTTCATCCTTCAATTTTCCTTCTCAAGTTGGATGCTTTGGAGTATGTTTCATATTTATCATTAAATAATTCAAGTATGGTACTCCATCATGTGATAAATTCAAATTCTAAGGATTGGTACCAGTTCTTTGCTTCTTTAATGAGTATCCTTGTGAACAAATTTAGTTTTTACCACTCATTTTCTATGTTCTATAAGGTACATGCATCTTGAAAAGCTTAAAGATGGTTTTGCGGATCTGAGTTATATCCCCCTTTGAATTGAGAGGTATTGTTCATGTCTAGCCTTTTGATCTATCTATCCCTCAAGTACCTTGTTGGAATTTATACTATCTTTGCAATGTTTAGCATGCTTTGGGTAGTAAGCAAAGGTTCATTAAGGCCATGATCATGATGCCTATGATGCCCTTTACTACCCCTTCGTTCATGGTGATTTGCCTCTCTTGAATGTCTATGCCCTTGGTCTTGCCTTTCCTAATGGTTCCTTTGGTTATCCTAGTCCTGTCAGTCATTTCGATCATCCCCATCATGGCCATGTCTTCTATGATTATGATTAGAGCTAGAAGAAGAAGTAGATGATGAAGGTAAAGAGGAAGGAGAACTAGCACCATCATGGTGCTTGCGATCACCTCTTTGATGATTGCAACCATGATCATGATCTTGTTTCTTATCTACATCCCTACCTTGACTTGCCTCTTTGGATCCTTCTTTGTCATTAGATTGATTCTTATCAAAACCAAGATTGTGAATTGTGGATTGCAAGTTCTAGTTTTGACCTCCTTCATGGAAGTCAAAGAGAGAAATTTTACTAAATGGAAAACCCCTAGAGAAGGGTTCTCCACCATCTTTTTGGTACAATAAGAATGGGGAATCATTAAATCTTTTTCCCTTCATAGATTCATGATGTTATTCTAGTTGTTGATCCCATAAACATTGCACCTCAATGGGATGATAATCCCTAGCATCACTATCTTGCATAACATACTCAGCATGAAGTTCCTGGAGACCCCATCATATAAGCATTTATTGGAGCATTGTAGGAATGGATTGATCGAGTAGCAGCACAATGTTACCCTCCATGTCATGCCACCACAGCTATTCATCCTGATGTAGGATGAAGGTGAAATTAGGTACATACTCATTAGGATAAGCATATACCACTCCATATTGTTGAGGTACTAACTAATGAGCTCCATCAGACTTGGGCAAAGGAGCATTCCTGTGAGAAGAAGACATTTTCAATTAGATAAAAATGTAGTGTGCTTTTAAATTTTTTTGTAGTAATTGTAAAATATGATATGAATCTAAGGTTTGTTCCAATGATTTTGAATAGTTTTCACTAAATCCTAGATAGTGCATAAACAACCAAAAGGTCCTCAACAACGACATCAATGATGAGTGGCGAGGTACCCCTACACCCAACCATATAAATCACTAAGGCATTTACACATGATCAAGTCAAATTTTATGGACCTATAGTTGTAACACCCTACCTTGGCTTAGGGTAGGGTGATGCCTAGGATCAAGTAATATTAGCACAGAAGCAAGATAACTAGGACCAATAATGTGTAGAATACATGATAATAAGAAAAATCAAATAATACAAAACTTTCCTACTATATCAAAAACTAAACATATATATCACATTATAAAAAAAGCATGTCTCTACATAAAGCAAACTATACACTGCTCTACAAAAATACAAAATGAAAAACACATAACCCTCATTATCGTATATATAAGAGTACAAAGAGTTCCATATAAGGGTACCTAGTCCACACTACTGTACATGAAAATATACATCAACCAAGCATAGAATATTTTTCCCTCTTCTATCCTTCCTATCCATGTTTTTCTAAGCTCCTACAACTTTCACTTGTAATTAAATAAAGTTAATACATAAATGAGTGGAAAGCCTTTACACTTCCCTTGCTAGATGGTCGACAAGTGCTACACTAGAGGAGAGGAGAGAGGTATGCATGCTCAATGCAACACACACCATATCACCCATAAAGTTAACATACTATCATACAATCACATAATCATAGACAAAGTTATGGTCTAACATCATCTATCATGCCCATGTCATCAGACCCATGATATACCATAAATAGTCCATGATCCATACAATCATAATCCCAACAGAACACCTATTCTCAATGGTATCACTCACAAACCAATACTACACATACATAGCCCATGTGGTTGCTAGCATATCCATGCTCAGTGTAGCATGTGAAATGTTGCCATGAGTACTCATAACAACCATTACCTGTACATCTTTTATTAGTCTTTTATTTATCCAACCAGTGCTAGGGTCTGTCAACCTATGACCCACAACCACTAGCCTTCTAGAGGACTAGTCATAGGGATGAACATGGCTATTCCACAAACTAGCCATAGGGACAATCACACCTACACTCTTCCATTCTCAAGATGAGTCTTGATATAGAAGCCTCACCAATGCATCACAGTGGAGGTAAATCCATACTACCTCCAGGTTGCCTCATCACTAACTAATCCACACCCTCATGCTAGCACCACCTGCCAATGGCCATCACAAGTATCATCGCAAAAACATATACACAATTTGGCTAGGTTAAGCAAACACATGTCATAAGCACAACCCACCCAACCAAACATAACCCCATAGAGCCACCCCTAATAGTTATAGTCATTCCATAAAAAATAATACCATGATGCAATAGGACAACATGAAGACCTTGATATGACAAAAAAATATCATATTTCTTAAAAAACAAGTACTTCCATAACAATGACCACTATAATAACCTTCAAAATGATACATGCCCAAAGAGATAACTAATCCCACGATTAGAAAGTACTTTCCACAATGATCCCAATGACACTAATTTTACCTAAATTGGACTCTTGGAAGCAAAGTTATGTGCATTCAAAGTTTGATTAATAAAATAATATTTAAATCATATTTGGAACACTAAAAAAATGCTCACATCCTAGTACGCCCTACAAATAGCACATTCCAATCATACAAGGCTCATCAGCACCACAGATCATATTTCATAAGTTCACATAATCCCATACATCCCATATATATTAATAAATAATTTATAACCAAAATCGTATAATTTTAGAAAATATGAAAATAACATGCCTACACTTAGACTTTGAGTTATCCGCCCCACATGCCCCCATTGTGTGATCATGTACACTAATCTAATACAAAAATACAAGAAAAAGGTAAGGAAAACTCACCAATTAAAATTGTTGGAGGTAGAAAGGTCGAAACAAGTAAAAAATATTCAAAAATCTAGTAGGACTCTATTTTTCTTCAACAAGTTCTTCACCCACATAGATATGATTGTAGTAATCCCAAATCCAAGTTCAGAATAAGCAAAAAGCGTCCACAAGGCTTAGAATCTAGAAAAAGAAGAGAGTAGAAAGAAAAATGGTAGAAAATAGACTCTTTTCTGTTTCTATTTCTATGAACAAATAAAAAAAAGGTAAAAAACAAAACAAAACAAAACAAAACCCCAAAACCCAATTCTTATGGGTGGCAACAAAAAAGGGCAGTGGTAAACATTGGTGGTGGGAATAACATAAACATAAAACCAATATGTTTACTTTATGTTAAAACAAAAGAAAAACAATGATGTGCTCTCCTCACGTCATCATGAGTTACTTTTTTTTATTTTTTTTGTTTAAATTATTTATTATTTTTTTTCAAAAAAAATTTTCATAAGTTATTTTTATTTTTCATCTCCTCAACTAATACCATAAACTTTAATCATGTGTAAAAGACACACCAAGAATCAAAATCAAAATATTTTTGAACCTATGAGATCTTTATCATATGCTCTACACATTCACATGCCAAAACTATACCTAAACATCATGCAACATAGGGCCATAGTACAAATGCCTACAAATCAAAATCACACATAAAGTATAAAAACATATCGAATAGGTGCTCTTGTACCCCAATCTAACACCTTTGCCAACAACATCACCTATCTAACACATCACATAGGGCTAGTGTACATAATCACATTAGTTAAGCATGTAAAGACACCATAATCGTAACATAAAAATGAAGCCTCATAACATATAAAATACATTAACTCATCCCTGAAACCCACTAGGGCTCCACATGTAATGTCTAAATCATAAGCATATGACCATATCTACTAGCTCTGGGTGGGGTGTAATACTCTCCCCTTCTTAAGAATCTTCCTCTTGGAAGATCTCAAGATGAGCTATGTGCATCTTAGTCTCTAGCTTCCAAGTAGCCTTCAAAGCTCCATGTCTACTCCATAAAATTTTGACCATAGGGACAACTTTACTACATAGCTATTACACCATACGATCAACAATTTTTATTGGTTTCTCAACATAACTAACATTAGAGTGTAGTTGTATTCCTGAATGGCTAATGACATGATGTTCATCAGGCACATAATGTCATAGCATAGATACATGGAAGACATCATGGACATGTGCCAAATGAGGAGGTAATGATATTTGATAGGCCACTTTCCCAATCCATTGTAACACTTCAAAGGGACCAATGTATCTAGAAGTCAATTTCCCTTTTTGGCCAAATTGAGTAGGGTCTTTCAAAGAGAAACACAAAGAAATACATGATCTTTGACTACAAAATCCAGTGGCCTTTGATGCCAATTGGCATATGCTGCCTGCCTATCATGTGTAGCTCTCAATCTATCTCGAATCTCCCAAATCTGCTCTATAGTCTACATCACCAAATTGATGCTTACTTGTTGATGATCTTCTATGGTATTCCAACATAAAGGTGTTCTACATGGCCTATCATATAAAATATCATATGGTTCTACTTGTAAACTCTCCTGATAATTATTGTTATATGAAAATTCAACTAATGGTAGCATTTGATCCTAACCTTCTCTATACTGCAAAGCATAGGCTCTCAACATGTCTTCTAAAAATTGATTCACCCATTCAGTTTGACCATCAATTTGTGGATGATATGCCAAACTTACATTCAGCTTTGTATCCATCTCCTTCTAAAATGGCTACAAAAAATATGACATGAATTGAGCATCTCTATCACTAATAATCCATCATGGCACACAATGCAATATACACTATCTCTACAAGAAAGAGATGCGCAGTTTCTACTACACTTATTGATGATCGTGTGGTAAGTAAATGGGTAGAATATGTTAACAAATTAAAAACTACTAATATAGCATCATAATCACTATGAGGTCGTGAAAGACCAACAATGAAATCCATACCAATGGCATCCCATTTCCACTAAGGAATATCATGGGAATGTAAATATTCCCCAGGTCTCTGATTCTCTATCTTCACTTGTGGGCAAATTAAACAGCAAGATACATACTCTTCTATGTTTCTCTTCATGCCAAGCCACCAATACATTCGTCATAAACTCTAGTACATTTTCTAACTACCTATATGAATTTGGTATCTACTCATGTGGGCCACATCCATCAATTGAATTCAAAGAGCTTCTGGAACACATACTTGACCATCCCTCCATAATACTCCATGACTATCCATAGAGAGTTGTCCATCAAAGGTAATCTATTGCCTCAATGTTTGACACCAAGGATCAGTTCATTATTTCTCCCATATCTACTCTTGCAAATTTGATTAGATTGTTAAGTTATTAAGCTTACTGACCACCCTACTTAATGAATTTGCTACTTTGTTAGTCTTACCAAGCCTGTATTTAATAGTGAAATCAAAATCATCAAGCAACTTCACCCATCTATGTTGACACAAGTTTAATTGTGGCTGACTCATAAGATATTAGAGGATCTTATGGTCAATCCAAATAGTCACATGCTCCTCATATAGATAATGCTACCAAATCTTCAATGCAAATATCACAACACCTAATTCTAGATCATGCATGGAATATCTAGTTTCATGTGGCCTTAATTAATAGGATGCATAAGCTACCACCTATCCATCCTGCATCGACACACAACAAAATCCATCCCCTGAAGCATTAGTACTAACATCATATTGATGTTCTAGTTTAGGAGATATTAGTACAGGAGCATTCACCACCCTATGTTTCAATGTCTCAAATGTAGTTTGACAAGATAGGCCCCAAGTAAAGATAGCCTCCTTCCTTAATAATCAGGTCAAAGGAGATGCTATGTGAGAGAAATGTTCCACAAACCTCTGGTAATATCTTTTTAACCCCAAGAAGCTTTGTACCTCCACTACTAATTGTGACCTAGGCCAATCATGAACAATTGCAATCTTTGCAGGATCTACAGAGATACAAACTCCTAACATCACATGTCCTAAGAACTAAATCTTTGATCGCCAAAATGAACACTTGGAAGGCTAAGCATATAGTTGGTACTCCTCAAAGTCTATAAGACTATCCACAAGCACTTTGTAAGTAATTGCTCATGAGGAAAATATACTAAGATGTCATCGATGAACATAATCACAAGCTAATCTAGGAATGGATGCATCACACTATTCGTGAGGTGCATGAAAACTACTAGTGCATTTGTCAACCCAAAGGGCAACACCAAAAACTCATAGTGGTCATATCATGTTTTGAATGCTGTCTTTGAAACATCCTACTCATGAACCTGCACTTGATGATAACCAAACTTGAGATCAATCTTTGAGAATACATGAGATCCCTAAATTTGATCCAAAAAGTCATTAATGCATGGAAGAGGATATCTATTTTTCATAGTCACTTGGTTTAATTTCCTATAATCTATGCATATCCATAAATCCCCATCCTTCTTTTTAACAAATAGTATAGGTGCACCCCATAGTGATACACTAGGACAAATAAGGCCTTTATCTGGCAATTCTTGTAGTTTAATCTTTATCTTTTCTAGCTCTATAGGAGACATCCTATGTGGAGCCTTTGAAATAGGCTCTATACCAAGTTTAAGTTTGATCTTGAACTAAATCTCTCACCTAGGTGGCAAACCCAATAATTTAGACTTAAATACATCAAGGAATTCATGAATCATAGGAATTTGATCTATCTCTACCATGTCTATTTTATAGATTGTTTCACAAAACATTCATGCCCTTTTTGAAGAATCCTATAGTACATTTGTGAGGTGACCAAATCTAAGTGCATAGTCCTTAAATGAGTTTTTACCTCAATCAGAGCACCATCAATTGATTGTAATCATAGGAGCTTTTTCCAACAATCCAACCTAGCATTGAACTACAACAACCAATCCATATCCAAAATTACATCATACACCCCAAGAGCCATAACATGTAAATCACTAACCCATTACACACCTTCCAATTCTATTGGCACATTCCTACACACCTAATCAACTTGAGTTTCATGACCTCCAACAAAAGATACTATCAACCCAAGAGAAAGAGAATGACATACAATAGCTACAAGATGTACAACCAGAGGATCTATGAAAGAATGGCTAGCATTGGGATCAAATAACATTAACCTAGAAAAGTCCAAAAATCATACCTTTCATCTCCATCACTATTTTTGGCTGCACATCCAAAGCTTGGTTTGTTAAGGCATACACCTATCTTGGAGTCCTCTGGTCCTCTCCTTTGGGCTGAGTGACTAGTGTGCCCCACCCACCCTAAAATAGAGGTCACTATCCTTAACCTCTACCTCCTCCACTACTGACTTCTTGCTTTAGGCACTCCCAAGCTTGATGCCCTAGCTACCCACATGCAAAACAGTTTTGGTAATCCCTCTGTAGATGACTGGGTTGCTCACATTTATAATAAATAATAGTTCCATGACCACCTACAATAGTAGGATCATGAGTGGGTGTTGGATGCTCTTCTCCATGGACACAAGCTTGCTTAGAGGGGCCAAGCCTCTCTCTAGATGTTAATCCTTTCTTCTGCCCTTGTTGCCTCTCTCTATGCATTGTATCCTCTCATTGACTTCTCTCTAAATCCATGGCTACTACTCTAGCTTCATCATACGAAGTTAATTTGAGAGGTAATAGGTGATCCTTTAAAGATGGTCTCAAGCCTTGAAAAAACCTATTCACCCATGCCCCAACATCTATTTGCATCTAGGGTACATAACTACTTAGCTTAGAGAAATGAGCATCATACTCCACCACAGACCAACTACCCTAATACAAATGGTAAAATTCATCCTCCTTGGCCTATGCATATTGGGTAGATACATAACAACCTTTGAAAGATGTTAGAAAATAATCCCATGTCACCTCTTGACTAGTCCATCCCTTGGCCTACTCTTTAGTCATCCATCAATGTCGGGCAATACCAACCAATTGATAAACTACCAAGTGAGTTCGCTGAATTGATGAAAAATCCATCAAATAAAAATATTTTTGCAATTCCTCCAACCATTCTATAGCCATAGTGGGATCCTCAGTGCCATAAAATTTTAGAGGTTCCAACTGCTTCACAAGTTCCCTATTGATAGGCTACCTGTTTGCTTCTCCTGAGCCTCCAATACCACTACCACTTTCCACTTCCCTGATTGTGGGAATAGGAGTAAGAGCATCATTAGTTGCAACATGTTATTGTAGGATCTATAACAATTATTATGTAATCTTTGATTGCCTATTTGTAGGACTATTGCTAGATTTCTGAGGAGGTTACTCTTGTCCATCATTAGGTCCTTTTGGTCTATAGGTCTCACTAGCATCATGACCATGTCTACTATCAAACTTTGTAACCTAAAATTACAAAAATGGTTGAGTACCTCCACCATCATACGACATTGGAGTAAACTAGCTCTGATACCACAATGTAACATCCCACCCTAGCTTAGGGTAGGGTGATGCCTAGGATCAAGTAATCTTAGCATAGAAGCATGATATCTAGAACCAATAATGTGAAGAATACATGTTAATAAGAAAAGTCAAATGATACAAAACTTTCCTACCATGCCAAAAACTAAACATATATATAACATTATAAAAATGCATATCTCTACATAAAGCCAACTCTACATTACTATGCAAAAATACAAAAAAAAACAAAAAACAAAAAAAACACATAACCCTTATTATCATATATAGAAGAATGTAGAGAGTTCCATACAAGGGTATCTAGTCCACACCACTATACATGAAAATAGACATCAACTAAGCACAGAAGATTTTTCCCTCCTCTACCCTTCCTCTCCATACTCATTTAGGCTCATGTGCCTTTCACCTATAATTAAATAGAGTCAGTACATAACTATGTGGGAAGCCTTTACACTTCCCTTGCTAAATGGTCTATGAGGGCTACACTAGAGGGAGGAGTGGGGTACAAGGCAACTTGCAACACTATTAGTCTTATGCATACTCAAAACAACACACACCATATCACCCATAAAGCTAACATACTATCATTCAATCATACAATCAGAGGCAAAGCTACAATCTGACATCATCTATTAAATAGTTCATGATTCACATAATCATAACCCCAAAGGAACACCTATTTTCAATGGTATGACTCACAAACTAATACTATCACATACATAGCCCACATGGTTGCTAGCATATTTGTGCTCAATGTAGCATGTGAAATGTTGCCATGAGTACTCATAATAGCAATTTCCTATAGATATTTTATTAGTCTTTTATTTATCCAATCAGTGCTAGGTTTCATCAACCTATGACCCAAAACCACCAACATTCTGGAGGACTAGTGATAGGAATGAACACACCTATGCCACAAACCAGCCATAGGGATGATTACACCTACACTCTCCCACTCTTAGGATGAGGCTTGAGATAGGAGCCTTATTGATGCATCATAGTGGGGGTCAATCCATACTACCTCTAAGCTACCTCATCACCAATTGGTCCACATCCTCATGCTAGCACCACCTGCCAATGACTATCACAAGAATTTTCATGAAAAAAATACAAAATCTAGCTAACTTAAGCCAACACATGTCATAAGCACAACCCACCTAACCAAACATAACCACACAGATCCACCCCTAACAGTTATATTCATTCCATGAAAAGTAATACCATGATGCAATAGGACAACATGAAGACCTCGATATGATAAAACAATACCATATTTCTCAAAATACATGTACTTCCATAGAAATGACTACTATAATAACCTTCAACATGATATACGCCTAAAGAGAAAACTAATCCCATGATTAGAAAGTACTTTCCACAATGATTTCAACGACACTAATTTTACCTAAACTAGACTTTTGGAAGTAAAGTTATGTGAGTTCAAAGTTTGATTAATAAAATAATATTTAAATCATATTTGGAACACCCAAAAAAATGCTTGCATCCTAATAGGCCTTACAAATAGCATATTCTAATCATATGAGGCTCATCAACACCATAGATCATATTTCACAAGTCCACATCATCTCATACATCCCATATATATTAATAAACAATTTGTAACCAAAACCATACAATTTTGGAAAATATGCAAAATAACATGCCTACACTTAGACTTTGAGCTATTTGCCCCACATGCCCCCATTGCATGATCATATACACTAATCCAACACAAGAATACAAAGAAAAAGTAAAGAAAACCCACTAACTAAAATTATTGGGCTAGAAAGGCCAAAACAAGTATAAAGCCTTCAAAAATTTGGTAGGACTCTATTTCACTCTTAACAAGTTCTACACCCATGTAGATATGATCACAGTAATCTCAAATCCAAGTTTAGAACAAGTAAAAAACATCCAAAAGGCTTATAAGCCAAAAAAAAAAGAAAAATAAGTGAAAATAGACTCATATGCATTTCTGTTTGATTTTAGATTCCCACAGCATCATAATCTCTCTCGAGACGCAAAGCCTGAACACAAATGCAGACACAGATGCAAACGCAGCCATAGCCACAGCCATAGCTGTGGTCATTAGCTAAGTCTTGTCGAAGTTAGCCACGTCCAATGTCTTCTATGGCATAATTCGAACTTCTAGCTACATTCTGACGACTTTGGGGGCATTTTTCTACATTGGATTCCTACAATAATTATCTGAAACTGTAGCAAGTGGGTGGGGTGGTTGCGGGTTGTCTTGGGTCCATGTTAGCCATGGTTGGATGGTCTCCTTGGTCCACTATTGCATGGATTACGCTGACTATTGTTGCGCTGTCCTCCAATATGGATCTGCGTTGCTCAAAACCATCGCACCCTAGGAAATCGCTGTGTCTTACTACATGCCCTACAAGAGGGCCCAAACATGCTAAACCACTATAGCCTACAAAACCACGATTGCCTGTCGAATCGTGACCACTGGAAGATCTGTGGCCATGACTTGAGGAAGCTGCAGATCTGCAGCCACAACCGTGTTCATGATCCAAGAAACCTTGCAAAAGATCAAAATCCCCTGTGCCGTGGTGTTCTTGCTTGCGATAAAAACCAAAAAAAATGATGATCTTTAACTAGATCTGTAAAAATAGACCTGGGATCTGCAAAAATTCCATGATATAAAATTACAATTCTAGGATCTGCAGGTAGGGACAGACCTGTTCCAAGCTCAAGATCCAGAAAATTTATTTGGGGCTATGGCTGGGTGTATTTGTGTTGCTGCTGTGAAGAGGCTGGGTTTGTTTCATGGGTAGGCATGTCACAATGGAGGATTCATCAGGTTCTGCTCTTCCTTAGGGAAGTTCTTCTACCTCACCTCCAATTGATTTCCTTTTACCTGATGATATTTTTGAAGTAGTTTCTAAAGATTTCACAACTTGCTTTATTTTTTTTCAAATTGTGGGGTTCTTACCAAGGTCCCCAAGCATAAACATTCAAGTTCAAAACCTCCTTCAGCCCTAGGGCATCCAGGTTTCTCATGCTCGATACTACGCTCAAAATTTTATTTTAGTAGAACTATCTGATGCCTCTGAGGTTGAGAAGGCTCTCTCTTTAAACATTTTTCCAACATGGAATGCAACTTTAATAGCACGTGCTTGGAGATTTTACTTTAATGTCAACAACCCAGCTTTTAATATAATTCCTTGTTACGTGGAATTGCCCAATCTTCCACTTATTTTCTCATTTGTGGAGAGGGACATTGTGAGCACCCTAGGTCCTATTATTTCTAAGCATTGTATGATGATTAATGGAACTCAAATTCACTGTTATTGTATTGAAATGGACATCACTCTTTAGAAGACCTCATTAACCCTTGCTGCTGGTGGAAAACTCTTCACCCAAAAAGTGGACTATTTTTACCTCCCAAACTCATGTAGCTATTTTCATAGGGCCGAGCATCATATATCAGAGTGCCCCATCCTAGCCAAGAAAAAATAACCTATAGCATCTCAGAAAACCCATTCCCCAGTCACACCATTATGCCCATCCTCAGTATCCTTTAAATTCAACTCTCCTTCAATAGCTCCACAATCTAACTCTCAGTCTAGTCCCTCCAAGCCACAAAAACATCAATCAAGTACTCACACCTCCACTCACGTCATCCCCTATAAGGCGGTCATGGACTCAATCTCAGTGGATGAGTTCGTGGTGAGTAGTGAAAGGAAATGAGTCAAATCTTCCTTTAGTTCTACTCCTCCCTCAAGCTCCTCTCCACTGAACACTTCCATGGCCCCTGTCTCCACCAAAAACTCCTTTTCCCTCCTATCAGGAACATTGGAAGTTGATATTTTGACTTCCGAACCTTCCATTGACCTCTCACCTAAACTACCCCTTGTTTCTCCATGAACCTCCTTTCATGGAATGTTCGAGGCCTTACTGGTAGGCTTCGATGGAAGTGAGCAGGAAAATTTATTTCTAGTCTTAATATAGCCTTTGATTTCATTCTCCTTCAAGAAATTAAGGTGTCAGACGACCCTTTATCCTTTTTTACCCATTGGTTTCTTCCTCACTCTTCAATCCTAGTAACATCCCATGCGAGTGGGAAAGGAGGTGTGACAATTCTCCTTTTGCCCTACTATAAAACTAAAATCCTTCAAAGTGGTTTTGATTCTGGGCATAGAGGTTCCTAGGCCACCTTTTCTTCCTCGCATGTCCCATTCAGTATGTGCTTGATTTATGCCTCAAATGACTCCATAGAACAGGCTCTCCTTTGATAAGAACTTGAAAATTCTCTTCCCCTAGTGCCTTAGATCTTCGGAGGAGATTTTAATATGGTTGAATTCCCTCAGGATAAGCTCAGAGGGGTGTTTTTTTAATTGCCCAATCGTGAGTTTCAAATTTGGTCTACCTTCAAGAAAAGGTTTTATCTTTTTGATAGGGTAGACACCTCTGCAGGCATTCCCCTCCATAGACTTACTTGGAGAAATCTCCATCTTGGGTAGGCTCGCATCTGTAGTAGGTTAGATAGGTTCTATTTCTCCACCCTTTCCTTCTAGCAAGCCTTCTCCACTACTACAGTTCATCACCATGCCACCTTATCAGACCATATTTCTATCTCCATCTCCATCAAGATTCATGGTAGCCCTCACCAACGAAAATTCCATCTTTTTCAACTTCACAACAATTTTTTTTCTTCTCCTGCAACCCAACTTCTTCTTTCCAACCTTTGGAATGCCAAACCTAGGCCCCTAACTCAGGTGGGTTGGATTAGCTGGTGGCATCGGATGTCATGTTGAGTGTGGAAATTTTCTCATTTGTATGGTAAGGCAGTGACTACTCGAACTAGATAAGAATACAACAATATTCATCTCATTATTAAACATCTCACTAATAGACTACCTCAAGATCCCTTCAATACTCTAGTTCATGAGGGGCTAGCTAGAGCAAAATTAGCCTTTCAACATTGGGATGTGTACCGAGCACAAAGTGCCCTAACTAAAAGTCAGCTCACTTGGTTAAATATTCAAGATGAACACTGTAAAGAAATTTTCAAGTATCTCAATTCTGCTTCCCCTTTGCATTCTATAGACAAATCCTCTAGCGATGGTACCACAATTACTGGCCACAACAGTATCCTCTCTTTTCTAAAGAATCACTATGAAACCCTTTTTGCAGCAACCCCAATGGACATCTCTTCATTCAAGGCTACCACCCCCAATTATCCTCGCCTTATCAACTCCACTATGCTTCAAAGTCTTGATGTTGATATCACTCTAGTGGAGCTACAAGTGGCTTGTTCTAAATTAAGTTGGGGAAAGGCTCCTGGTTATGATGGTTTCCCTGTAGAATTTTTTCAAAATCATTGGGATTTGGTGGGGAATGATCTGCTGTAGGTCATTAACAAGGCTATCTTAACTGGTTCCCTTAGGCCCAATCTAAATCAAGGGGTAATTCGTCTCCTCCCCAAGTCTAGAGATCTTGCCGATATCTCCAATTAGCATCCCATAAATCTCCTCAATGTAGTGTATAAAATTTGGGCTAAGTGCCTAGCCTTACGCCTGAAAAAAATCTTGGCTAGATCATATCTCCCCAACAAACATGAATTTTTCCTGGTAGATTTATTTTAGACATTGTGGTTGCAGCATGGGAAGGTCTCAAGTGGGCCGAGGATGATGGACAAGATATACTCCTAGTGAAACTTGATTATGCCAAGGCTTATGACAACATAAAATGGGATTTTATCTTGCAGACCATGATCAAACTTGGTTTTGGACCTAAGTTCCTACATATGGTGAAATGCTTATTCTTAGATGCTACTGCAAGAATAGCCACTTCCTTTAACATTACCTCTTCCTTTCCAATACATAGGTCAGTGTGACAAGGTTGTCCCCTTGCCCCCTATCTCTTTATCATTGTCGCAAACTTTCTTTGTCATCAAATTAACTTGGACATTCAAACAAAAGTTCTCACTGGGGTTTGCCTATCTTCCTCACAACAATAGCTCCTCAATATGCACTTCACTAATGACTCTTTCTTTCTAGTTCAAAACATAGCCGCCAATTTGCATCGCTTCTTATCAAGGGTGGAGCAATATTGTACACTCTCATGTTCCACTATAAATTGGAATAAATCCTTTGTTTATAGCTTTTCAGGTAATTACAACCATGTGACCAAATATAAATGGAAGCAGCTCTAGGATCAAGACATTGTTAAGATTCTGGGGATCCCTTTCCGTTTTAGAGGTTCAACCTCTACTTTGTGCGAGCAGGTGATTTTTTGGATTCAAAAGAAACTTGATAAATTGAAGACTAAACTCCTCACACTTGCAGGTAAATACCTTGTTTATAAGTCCATATGTGTGTCCACCCATGTGTATTACTCTTCATGTTGGGGCCCCTCCCAAGCTGCCTACCAGAATCTTGAATGGTTACTTTGCGACTTTATGTGGTCCTCCAAATATTCTCAGAAAGGATTTCATCGAGTCTCTTGGAATATTTTTACTCTCCCCAAGAATAAAGGCAGCTTAGGTATTTTGAACTCCTATAAGTAGGAAATTACCCTAGTTGCTAAGTGGTTGGTTCAACATTTAGATGCCTCAGACATCATTGGGACCCTCCTCCAATTAAGGCTTCATCAAGAATTTCCTAAAAACAAGCCCTTCTAAAAAGGAATCCATTTTGTCAATTGGATCTTTCCCCCCCTCACTATCATTCTTCCAGGTTCTCATGTTTTCAAAAGTATTTGGAGGGCTTGGCAAATTCTACACAGTTACATTGACTAGACTAATGTTAAGATCAACCCTACTATCCTCTCTAGATTGTGTCCATGGTGGTTACCTCTGTCGCCTGCCCCCCTTGCCCTCACAATGGCTAAGGTGGCTACCTCGTGGTATCAGAACGGTGTCATATCCTTGACTTTTCTTAGGTTGGCTAGCCATTAGATTTCAAAGGTCGAGTTTAGCAATTTTTATGGGGAGTCAGATGCAAAGAACCAGTGCCTAGTCCATATTTACTCCTTTCTCCATGATCATTGGCACATTGATGTTATAGTGCAAAGCCCTTTTCAAGGCCTTCAATGGCTTAATGGGGTTAAAATATTACCCTACCGGCCATCTATCCCCTTTCATCGTATGCATGACCCATCTGAGGTCATTCAATGCTGCAATAAGCATTGGCACAAACATGAGTCAGTATCATTTTGGATCCCTATCTTCCAAAATATTTGGAACCTTCCAACCCTTCCCAAAATTAAAAAGTTCCTCTGGTGTCTCCTCCACCATGGTCTACCTATTGGTAAATGGTTAGAATATCTAGGAATTCCCAATCCCAATTTCCCTCT
>MNCI01004594.1:180345-212451 GCA_015680685.1 Gnetum montanum
AATTTCCAAGTGTTTACCATGGAGAGAAACAAGTTGCAGTTGACACGTGTTCCATTTAGTTGACAAGTGGCCATTGTGGAGATAAAGAGGTTGTAGTTGACAAGTGGCCTTTGTGGTGGTTATAACCACCATTTCAATTGACAAGTGTTCAATTCACATAGGACTTTGAACAATTGTTGCATAAATTCCCTTTTTAAATCAATATTATATTTTATTGTTATTTATATCATAGTAGTAGAGATAATAAACATGGATTTGATGCATGGGTTGATATATAAATATATGTATGCGTATACAACCGAATGCATAAGTGGAGTTGTACTTTCACATTTTAATTTGTGGCACCCTGAATGTAATCCCAGTTTTATCAAGGCCGATTCCATCTTCATCTTCTCTGCACTTTATTATTATTTATTTATTTCTAAACCCACGTACTGGTAAATTGGTGGTCGGATAATAAGTAACGGTTGCAAGAATGACAGGAATAATCAGCTGGTTCGTTTACTCCTCTACGCGAAACCCGTAGAAACAGACACATATGTGAATTGCCACTATGAGAGGAGGTTCTGCCACAGCCGATGGTTTCAGTGGAGGGTTTCGGAGTTGCTGGGAATGTGAGGGCTGTGACATGTAAATCCTTTTATTTTTGCATTCATAGGTCCAGTGGCTATATTGGAAACATTTTTTGCATTGTTGATCGGCACCTTGAACCCCAGAATCGATCACGATCTGCCACAGCTGCTCACTGCAATGGAGGTGCCTCTTCACGTCCAAATACGCAGCCCGATTGGCCAATACTTGAACCAAATTCACTGTGCCACATTTTATTTTCAAAAAACAAACACTAGTAAAGCAGCCTGTAATGAGAAAAACTACGCTGAAACCCTAAACCTAGGAGGGGAAAACTTGTACAGCTTGCCACATAGCGAGAAAATGACAAGGCCGACCTCAGTATTGCAACTTTTTCAACAGTCCGTTTGGGTGCTTTGAGAAAGTCACTTGCTGCTGCCACTATTAAAAGTCACTTCCGCTGCTGTGCCCTTAATGAAACTCATGGGCATTACTGAAAAACTTCGTACCTTCTTAGCATCCCTGTTGTTTTGTGTTTGTCTGGTGGCGGTTTTGTGTAGGATTTCGGTGCACCTTGGGATCACCTACAACTTTTTGCACTTGCTTTGAATTAGCATTTCGAGCAACGTCAATGGTGGCGGTGTAGAGCAACGGCTGCAGTGGTGTTTGTTGGCTTGGCCGTGACCTTGTGGTGGCCATATATTTTCCATAATAAATTACAGAAACAACATGATGTCCAATTATGTACAGGACAACGGCTTGGTTTTATGGGTCCGTCAGAAAAATTAGATTTTTACGATATAGTAAAAACCCAATTCTAACAACTTATTCTTTTATCAGTCTTTATCCAAATGAAATATTGGCAATGTTAGTTATATGATTAGCTTCAGAACCTCACAAAGCCTGTTCCATTAAATGGCCAAAATGTGCCAACAGTAGCCACTATTTTGGACTATACATCATCTATCGTTGCATGATTTGTTCAACAACAAATCGTAAATAGGTTTGGCGTGCCTCGTGCACTTATTTCTGACAATGGTACACACTTTACAAGTTTGATTTTTCAAAAGTTAATGCAACACTTAGGAGTTGAGCATAAAATGACTACACCAGATCATCGTCAAGTGAATGGTCAAGCCGAGGTCACTAGTAGGAAGATCAAAAAAATATTGATAAGAACCATTAGCAAGTATACGTGAGACTAGAGCACCAAACTGAACGATGCTCTCTGGGCATATCGCTCCACATGGAAACTCCCTATAGGCTACTCTTCCTATGAGTTAGTGTATAATAAACTTTCAACACTTCCTATTCAAGTGAAGCATCCTACACTATCCACAACATGTGACCTTAACCTTGACCTCAATCTAGCATAAAAAGAATGGCTAATGAACCTTAACTTGCTAGATAAAAATTGATTAGTTGCCCTGTCATCTAATGAACTACACAAGGCCTTTAACAAACAACGTCATAACCTAAGGATTAGAAAGGTCAAATACCAACCAAGAGATAAGGTTTTTTATTGGAATCCCACACATGTACCCCAACGAACTAAATTTCAAATGTTGTGGGAAGGACCTTATATCATTCATGAAACTTTTCCTTCAAGGGCCATGATGATCCACAAACCTAAAAGCCCAACTAAGAAGTTATTGGTCAACATCCAACAAACTAAACCCTTCCATGAGCCTAAAACAACTAGTACTAATACTATCTCTATTGGTGGACAACCTTGCTCATTATTTCAAATCTGCTCCTTCCAACTCAGTCTTGGGGAAGATGGCCACCAATGCTAACCATTCTAAGCTCTCAGTTCCTTTACTTTTACACATTTTTTCATTTTTACTTATTTTTGTTTTACATCATTATTAACATTTTTACTATTTCTTTATTTGATTTATTCTTATTCATCACATAATAAGTGCTCACAATGATGAGTTATTTTATAATAAGTATTGATTGCTAATGTTTGGGTTTTACCTTTAACTTTCAGTGTTGATGCTAAGATATGGTTTCTTTTGATAAAATAGGTAATGAGTCCATGTCACCCAATTATCCACGAAACTCTATGGTCTCCCTTGTTTTGGAAATGTACTATCCCTTTTCTACGAAAACTTATTAATGAATTGGTGCCTTAGTACTCTTCGAACCAAGGAAAGATTCAAATGGATGGAAAAGGGTGTGACCTTAAGGGGATTCGATGCATTTGTGCTGGCTATTCTCTTGGGTACTTGGATTTTTTTCATAGGTTTTTTTCCATCCTGCTCTTGACCAAATATTAGGGAGTTGACTAAATCAAATAAGTCTTTGCATGGTGTGGTTCTCACATTCAAAAAAAAAAAATAAGTGAGAATTCAAAGCACACCCCTTAGACATAATAAAGAAACATGGGCTACAAGCACTAGTTATGGCATTGGAAAGACATGTTACCCATTCCTAAAGGTTCCCTCTAACTAAAATCCTTTCTCACTTTCTACTTCTTCTCTTGTTGGGATGGTGGTGGCTCTATGGACCCATCCTTGTTACCTTGGGAGGATGGGTTAGTCAAGTGTGGTGATGCGAGGTCACTGGATTTGGATAGTTGAATCTAGATTTGGATAGAATTTTATTAAGTCACCTTAACCACATATTACACATGAGACTTTACACAACCTAAATTTTTGGGATTCCATTCCATTATCTCCTCTCTTTCCATATTTCTTTCCACATTCCACCTCATTGCCAGTTTTATGATGATTCTATATCTTGGTTGACACATTGTTAGTCTTCGATAATACAGTTGTGGGTAAGTTTTTAACCATTATTTCCATGTCATTCCAAGAGCCTATAGACTCTTTGGTTTGTAGGGATTTTAGGGCATTCAGGGCATGAGCCTACTTTGGGGAGGACCCATTGGCATTTCTTTTTGGTGCAATTGTTAAGCTATTTCTCTTCAAAATTTCTTGCATTCAACTATTTCTCATTCACCCCATCAATGACATCCATTTTTTGCTTTTGTTTTACTGGCTTCACCATTGTTGTTTCTCATATCCTTCTTGTTCTGTATAATTTTTCCACCCTATTACTATCAGAGGTTTGCTCTTAGTTATGGGGGCCTTCTCATAAATTTTTCCATTCCATAATTATCTTATCCCTACACCTTGGGTAGTTATCAGTCATAAACCTCTCACCCAATATCTACCATACCCACAACCTAGCCAATGTGCTTTATATTGAGGCAAGGTATCAACTTCATTAGGTATTATCTACGCTTACCAATCCGTGAGTGTGTTGTGTGTGTAGATGGCGATTACATGAACAATGTATTGGGATAAGAGGGAGTGCTCAGGATGGACTAGAGCTAGAGCATTTACGCAAGGAACAAGTTTTGAAATCGATAGCAACAGACCTCATTTTCTCTCTCTCTCTCTCTCTCTCTCTCTCTCTCCAAGCTATCGAATGAGGGCTTGGATGTCATATATGTACAGTGTTCACCGCAATGGGCATGAACACCAATGTTGTAATATATTTGTTGATTTGTTCCCCAGGCACTCTGAGTCTATCATCCCATGTCATCATTAGTTGTCATTTAGTCAATAATCTCATACCTTCCCAATATTATGTAAGGAACTCAAGGATGAGTTTTCATTCAGTCGTGGGGGTATGATGAGCTGTGATATCGAGGTCATGATATCACATCTGCGATATCAGGTACGTGATATTGGATCCTACCATGTGATATCATACATTTGATATTAGGACTCATCTCGTTTCCTATAAATAAGAGGTGAGCACACTTGGTTTGGCACTTAGTTCTTAGTCCCTTACCCAAACTCTTGTAGTTTCTCCCTCTCAGAGTTGGAATTATTTCTGAGTGCCCACAATAGGAGTCATAAAGCAAATGAATCTTTATTCAAGCATTGTGTACCTGAGCACACCTTGTGTTCGGAAATAAAGATAAACTTTATGATAAACCTTGAAGCATTCAGAATAGCTTATCTCTCATCCTTAATGCTTTTTATAGTTCTTTAATGCTTTCATTAGTTAATTAATGTTTCTTTTATTGATTCATTAATTTTCACAAGCACACTTAGTACGACCACTTCAAGCATGCATTGAACACTTAGTAACCTAGTAATGATTAGCATTTGGTAATTCCAATGGTGTTGCATTGGTTCAGGATGTGTATGGAAAGTGAGAACGGATGCTGGTGTTAGGACTTGTTAGGATCTAGCTATTTAGTTAATTTAAATTAGTTATTCAATTAATTCACTTCTTTTCTCTTTAGCACCAGAACATAAAACATTAAAAAAAAGCATAAAAATCATATACCTCAAGTTTACTTAACCATACAATTGTGCCATACGAGTAAGCTTGGGAAGACAACGATTGCCTAATCCACCCTTATTCTATGAAGGTGCATAAGCACTTAGTCCTTGGAGTTCGATCAGATCATGCATAATGCTTGTATTCGTATGGTTGAGCGTAGGGGTAGCTCACCACTCATCAATTGTTATCTTGTAAAAGTTTTCCTTTAGTTTTACTGGTATTCTTTCATCACATAATGCTTGACTAGGCTATCTATATTTTGATCATCATGTCTCAATCCTTTTTTTATATCTTTATCAATTTCATCATTTGATTAGAGCATTGATCCTAGATAATAGAAGTCTTTTTAGTGATGGACTTTTTAGCTTTGAAAATTCACTTTTATTTCACCACTATGTATGATGTTATTGAAATTACATTCTATATTTTTTGTCTTACTTTTACTAATTTTTAAAAGGATCAATGTTAATTTTAGGAAAAATATATATCCAACAAGTAAATAAAACTAAGGGCTAATGAGTAAAAAGCTTGTAGGAAAATAGTTATGTGTTAGCCTAGTCGTAAGATATTTGATTTGGAAGCTCTAAGTTATGGGTTCAATTTTGGTGGGTGACACTAAGTTATAATGTTTTATTTGACTACATGTTTTTGAGTGCACCTATAATTCAATTATTTTAAGTTTCAACACTCTTTCAAAAATTTAATTGTTTTCATGATTTATTTTTACATAAATGATGATGTGAAAAGATGTAGGAACAAAAATGAAAAGTGCAATAGCAATAAGTGCGAGAATATTAACTTCCATAATATTATTAATTCAATGAACTTTTTAAGTAAACTTGTCTAAGATTGATGTCTTAGCACTAATTTATGGTTAATGCAAAAATTTCATTTATATAAAAGATCAAATCTTTGATATTAAAAACACCATATTATACCAAAAATGGTTGTTTGTTCTAGTATATTCTAGAGTTCAATAAATATGAAGAAAGAAGACAAAGGGATAATTTTTCATGTCTAAGCTTGTTTACTATTGAAAAGAAGGATACTTTTTCTAACAATATATCAAAAATATATGCTTTGATATGAGAAGTTATATGGCATTCCAAGTATCATAAATTAGTTTAATGAGAAAAAAGTGAGTAAACACATTACATGTAATAGTACCTTTTTATTCTTTTTCTTTTGTAAAAAGCATGTGTAAAAGGGAATGCTTTTTATGTATGTTATCTAGAACCTTATTTCAAAATAATACACTACCTTAAACATTACCAAGACTCACTAGTAAATAGCCTAAATATAAAAAATGTGTCCATTGATCTTCTAAACCCTTGTTGCTTGTTTATGAGAAAAGCAAAAAATTCATTTTCATTTTGGATTAACAAAATAACAATTATGTCAATATGTTCATATTGCTTAAAAAGTTTAGGGATCAACAAGTCAAGTTCTTTTACCATTACTCAAAATGCTTTTAGATAACATTCTTTATTAGTTCAACTTGGCTATTAATATCCCTAGAGCTAGACAATTAGTTAATCATAGACATATTTTGGTGAATGATCATATAAGAACTTCATTTGAAAAATAGGCTAATCTAAGACATTTTTCAAAAAACACTATTAAAAGGTGATCTAGAAACCACCACTTGGATTTGGAACTTACATGAAATTGCTCACAATTTTGATAGCCATATGGAGGGTTTGGAAGAAATTTGTCATAAATTTTTCAGTGCTCAATTTGGTTAATGAGCCATTATTTTGACTTGGCTCAATGGGATGTATTTTAACAAGGGCTATTTCTCCAACTATAAAGCATGGCTTATCAATTGTATTCACATAAAACCTAGTGCTCAAGTAGTTTGGCCTATAGTAGATCCAAAAATATTCAATAGAGATGTTGGCAGAGGTTTTTAGGGAATACAAATTACATCTAGGTTTTTACTTGTTTGGAGAGTAGCTAAGATAACTATTGAATTGTAACTTTATTGCATTTCAATCGGTGCATTGATCTTAATGGCATTAACGTTGTTTGTTAGTGGGTCCAAAATTAGTTTGGTTCCAAAAAGTGGAATCCATGTTAAACCACCATTTAGTAATATTATTAGGGCTTGGTTTTCTATCTTGGATAGGAAATCAAATTCATGTTTCTTTTTCAATTAACCAACTACTAGATATTGGGATAGACCTAAAATAGGTATCACTTCCTCATGAGTTTATTTTGAATCAAGATCTTTTAAATCAACTTTATCCTAGTTTTTCTAAGGGATTGATTCCTTCTTTTTTTTTACAATTGATTGATCAAAATATTCTAAAATTTTAACTTTTTAGGAATCACTAAATTCAATAATGGGGTTGTTATTGACTAATTTTGTGCATCGTCATTTAGCTAGTACAATTATTTTTATAATAGCCAATCATATGGATAGAACTAATTAGGGTATTGGTCATAGCCTCAAAATATTTTAGAAGTGCATAAAGATCCTTTTATAGGGGAGGATCATAAAGATATTTATGTAATTTTAACTACCTCATGACATGCTTAATTAGCAATTAACTTGGTTCTTTTAGGTTCTTTAACTATTATTGTACCCCACCATATGTATTTTTTACTCCCTTATCCATATTTATTTATTAACTATGGTACCCAACTTTCTCTAATCACCCATCACTTATGGATTGGTGGATTCATAATTTTTGACCTCACTACACATGTAACCATTTTTGTAGTAAGAGACTATGACTCAAAAACTTCATATAACAGTTTACTTGATCATGTTCTTTGACACTGTGATCTAGCTATATCATGCTTGAACTAGATATGTATATTCCTAGGCTTTTATAGTTTTATTTTGTATATTCATAATGATACTATGAGTGCTTTATTATGCTCTCAAGACATGGTTTCTAACACTACTATATAATTACAACCTATTTTTGTTCAATGGATAAAAACATTCATGTTATATCACCTAATTAATGGCTCCTACTACAATAGTAAGCACTAGTTTAACTTGGGATAATGATGATCTTGTAATAGTATGCATCAAAGTTGCTTTGTTACCTATCCGGTTGGGAATAATAGATTTCTTGATTCATCATTTTCATGCATTTAATATTCATGTAATTTTATTAATCCTACTCAAAGATGTTTTATTTACACATAGTTTCTATTTAATACTTGATAAAGCAAATCTCATATTTTAATTTCATTGTGATAGTCTCAAAAGAGGAGGATGTATCAATTATCTACTTGGAATTATGTTTTCTTAGGGTTATTTTGGATGTACATTTCCATTTCTATAGTCATTGTTCATTTTAGTTGGAAAATGTAGTTGGATGTTTGGGATACTATAAATGATCAAGGAGTGATAACTTATATCACATGGGAAAAATTTTCTCAAAGTTTTGTTACTATTAATATATGGCTCTATGAATTTCTTTGGACGTAGGCATTTCATGTAATATAATCATATGGTTTTTCATTATCCACATATGGTCTTCTCTTTTTGGGTGCACATTTTGTTTAGGCTTCTAGTTTAACGTTTTTATTTAGCGATTGTAGATATTGACAAGAACTCATAGAATTAATTGTTTGGGATTATAACAAACTAAAATTTGCTCGTACTATCCTTTTGAGAGCCTTGAGTATCGTATAAGGATGTGTTATAGGGGCCTTTCATGTAATATAATCATATGGGTTTCCATTATCCACATATGGTCTTCTCTTTTTGGGTGCACATTTTGTTTGGGCATCTAGTTTAATGTTTTTATTTAGTGGTTGTAGATATTGACAAGAACTCATAGAATTAATTGTTTGGGGTCATACCAAACTAAAAGTTGCTCCTACTATCCATCTGAGAGCTTGAGCATTGTATAAGGATTTGCTATAGGGGTGGCTCATTACCTTCTAGAAGGAATCATCACAACTTGGGCATTCTTCTTAGATATTACATTAGAATAATGGTGAATATAAAAAAGATTATGGAATTAAGATTTTTGAAGTTCAACAAAGGTTTTATGTAGGACTTGACTACTTGTCATATTTGGTTTGGTATTGCAACAACACATGATTTTTAAATTCATAATGATATTACTAATGAATGATTATCTTAACAAATATTTACTTCTCACATTGGTCAGTTAGCAATAATATTTCTATGGACTTCTAGAAATTTGTTTCATGTGGCTTGGTAATGTAATTTTAAAAGTTGGGTAAATGGTCCTTTACATATAAGACCTATTTCTCATGCTATTTGGGATCTACGTTTTGGTCAACTAGCTATAGAAGCTTTTACCCAAGGATGTGCTTCTAGTCTAATAACTATTACTTATTTCAATGTTTCTCAATGGTGGTATATAATTAGTTTATGTACTAATGAACATCTTTATATCATAGCTCATTTTCTAATGTTTATTTTTACCTTATTTTTAATAGTAGGTAGATTACATCTATAGCCAAAGAGGAAACCAAGTGTTTCATGATTCAAAAATGTTGAATCACATCTAAATAATCCATGTAGCTACTTTAGATTCTAGAAGGATACATGTGAGATGGTCTAATTTCTTGAATGTTTTACCTTGTTCTTAAGGTTTATGATCCCTTTTCAAAGGTCAATGGATTTTGTATTCTTAAAATTCTAATTCTAGTAGTTATTTATTTGGTACTTTTAAGGGGGTTGAAATTGCTATTCTAACTCTTCTTTGTAGATTTCATTCACAAACTCAAAGCTTATGGCTAATTGATATAGCTTATCATCATTTAGTTATTGGATTAATCTTTTTGATTACCAGTAATATGTATAGAACTCATTTTGAGATCATACATAGTATAAGAGATATTTTAGAGGTCCATACGTCTCCAAGAGGCTTCTTGGCCTATGGACATAAGAGTTTTTATAATATAATAAATAATTCTTTTCACTTTCACTTAGATCTTAATTTAGGTTATTTAGGGATGGTTACTTCTTTAGTAGCTCAACACATGTATTCTTTACCTATCTACACATTCATAGACCAAGACTTCAACACCCAGGCTACATTATATACTCATCCTCAATAGATTATAATGATAGGCATGTTTACTCATGGAGCCATTTTTTTATTAGGAACTATAATCTAGAGTAAAATAAGGATAATGTTAGAGCACAAGGAAGCTATAATATCTCATATAAGTTGGGCTAGTTTCTTTCTTAGTTTACATACTTTAGGATTCTATGATCATAATAATGTTATGTTAGGTTTTGGTAATTTAGAAAAAAATATTAATTGAACTCATATTTGCTTAGTGGATACAATTCATGTACAAAAAATCTATCTATAAATTTCATGTACTCCTAATTTCAACAAAATATTTATCTTTTGTTGCTAGCAAAATTTTGTAGCTATCAAGTTGGTTAGAAGTTGTTAACAATAATACGAATTCACTATTCTTGATGATTGGTCTTAGACACTTTTTGGTTCATCATGCTATTACATTAGATTTGCATATGACTACATTAATTTTACTCAAAGGTGCTTTATGCACATGCGGTTCTAAACTAATGCTCAATAAAAAATATTTTGGTTATAGTTTTTCTTATGATGGCCTTGGTCAATGTAGTACTTATGATATTTTGACTTGGGATGCCTTTTATTTAGCTATTTTTTGGATGTTGAATATGATTGGATTGGTTACATTTTCTATCATTGGAAACATATTGCTATATGATGGGTAATGCAACATAATTTAATGAATCTTCCATGTATTTAATGGATTAGTTATGAGATTATCTCAAGTTAAATTTTTCCCAACTTATTAATGGATACAATCCTTTTGGTATAAATTCTTTATTCATTTGGGCTTGGACCAAAATTCTTTATTCATTTGGGCTTGGATGTTTTTATTTAGATATCTTGTTTAGGCCATTGGATTTATGTTTCTTATCTCTTGGCATGGATATTGATAGAAGCTTATTGAAACTCTTATATGTGCTCACGAATGAATACCTTTGGCTAATTTACTTTAGTAGAAATACAAACCGATAGCTCTTTCTATCATCCAAGCATGATTAGTTGGATTAGTTCACTTTTTCTTGGATTATATTTTCACTTATGTAGCTTTCTTAATTGCTTTTTCAACATTAGGTAAGTTTGGCTAACTACTCTTTTTGATTACCCTTAGAAAAGAGAAGAAAAATTCAAAAGAATCAATTCATCTAAAATAAGATTGAAATATAGTTTATTTTCATTGTATGAAAAAAATATTATTAAAAGAGAGAATAAAAGGTAATAAATAGAGTGGAAATAACATGTTATTTAGGATTTTCTTAGAAAAAATAAAAAAATATCTTTAAGAAAAAAAAGTGAAATTCAGAGTCAATTATAGGCTTTGTCACATAATAGAGTGCTAACTTGTTTTCATTGGTGCTATTTCTTGACAAGAAGACCTAGAGGAAATTATTGAGACTTTTTCATGTGTAGACATATTTTTTGTAAGAAAGCTCATGCTTGCTTATTGCTTAGTATAAGAAAATCTAGCTCGTAGACTCCACATGGTTATATTCCAAGTCTACCTCTAAAAATCCAATGTGATAAAGAAACTTTTATTGTACCCTTTTTGAAAGAGAAGGGATAGTAAGGGAATATAAGTAAAGTATATGTACTTTATTTTGCTAAACATGCTTTCCATTTGGGGTACTTTTATTTCTTTAGATGAGTTTAAAGAGAAATAAAAATATGACTTTTACAAAAAGTAGAGTACCCTAGTAGCTCACAAGACTTATAACCTTGAGGTCATGGGTTCAAATCCTATCACCGTTAGAATAAGGGGGGGGGGGGGTCAGACCCCGAAAAGAAGTTCTATTGATATTAACAGTGTATCAGTTACATTAACCTGAACAAGTCATAGGGTTAAGGGGAAAGGGGAAGCTGAGAGCATTATGCATGAAACTTGGACTAGCCTTATAAATAAGCAAGTATTAAGGGAGGAAACCCAAATTGGGGAACCACCAAACATCCACCCATGCTGACTTGTTACAAGATAGAAGGACAGAATTAGATAAAAGCTTAATTGGAATTAAGCATAATAAACAAAAGTTTAAAAACTATCAAAAATAAAAAAAATAAGGTGGATAAATATTAGTATAGCATTAATTAGTGTTAGTACATATAGCGGGAATCCAACCTATGTCTTTTCATTGGTAAAGAGGAAGTTTTTCATTCAATCATATCCTCAAATCAGATTTAGTCAAATTAGTAGCAGTAAAAAAGCCTTTTCAACCAAATCCCACAAGGTGTTTTTTTAGCTTTTTTGGCTTTAATAAACTATTTTTGGAGTTGGAAAGAAGGAAGGAGGTAGGAAGGGTATGTGCTAAAATGAAAATGCTTTGATTTGGAATTTAGTTTTAAAAATGAAAGAATTAAGGATATCCATAAAAATGATTAATGTAATCCATAATCGATAATCAAAAATATACTATTTTTATTATTTTATCAACCATCTAGCGAGGAAAACACAATGGGTGCATCATTAATTAGTAAAATGAATTGTGATTAAAGCAAACGTACTCAATTAAAAAGTAGTAGTCATCTTTTTAAAAAATGATTTCTTCAAAGTAAATATTTTCTACATAAATAGGTTAGAAATAAGATGTCTTTATATTACTAGCTTATTTTACCACCTAATCCTAAATTTTTTTATGTAGACTTAAAAATTGAATGATTAGACTGAGACAATCATTTTTTTTTTTGCAAACTAAAAATTAATATTTTTCACTATATAATGTATTTTTTAAAGGATATTCTAAGCATAAAATATCCTCTCATGGAAGAGAGATGGCTGAGTGGTTTATGGCTCTAAGCTTAAAAATTGGCATAGTGAAAACTATTAAGGGTTTTAATTCCTCTCTCTTCTTTTATTTTTTGTTCATTGTATCAAATGTTTTTTCAAGTTAAGAGGAGTCATAAAAAGAACAAGTTCTAAATCAACGTAGTAGTAAAAAGTAAAGTAATATTTTTGGTTGGTTCCAAACAAACAAAGGAAGGAGCGTAATGGTGAAATAAACCTTGAAGTGGAGTGTTGGTTTCTCAAAAACATTACTGAGTAGCCAACACTTTGAAGCATGAAGCATAAAGACTACATCAATTAGGGAACATGTCATTGCCATACTGTAACCATGATGTCAAGATGTGGAATTCATTGTTAACCCTTGTGACCATTCCCTTGTAATCAAATATAACTTTTGTCCCATATCACTTCATCATAACCTTATCTCATCATCACAAGCACTCTTTGGCATGGTTCAATAACTACAAAATTGAGTGTAGAGAGGAAACATTGGTGATGGACCTGTGGTGATGTTTTATATTCTTGGTTGATGTCTCTTGGGTCAATCCTCAAAACATCAACAAAGAGGGGCAAATCAAACACCACCAAGAAAATTCATGTTGCATTATAAACTTCACCATTAAAATGAAGTCTTTATTTCATTGTAAAATGTGAGGTTTGTAGTTCATGGGCTACAATCTTGCATAATTTAACTTTTTGAGGTTGAAAAATGCCTCATAAGTTATTATTTCCTTTACTCCCTAAGAGGAAAAATCTAGTTTAAGTATATATCTAGGTTTGGGGGGAGGGTTAGTGGGGTAGGGCTGAAAATGCCTTGGGAGTTGCCAAATTTTGGTTTTTCATTGGTTCTATATTTGCCAATGCAAAAACTATGCTAGAACCACCTAAAGCTAATGTAGCAATTGTTGGACTTTAATTTTCATAGTAAGGCCAACATAGTTTTCATGAGACTCATCGTAGCGTTTTAAGGCTAATGTAATTTTGGTGAAGCCAACATAGTTTTCAAAGCCTATTTAATTTTTATAGCACTTAGCATAGTTTTAATGGCCTTGGTGCATCAAACTTACCATAAGTGAAAAACTATATTGGACTTGATGTCCTTCCACACCTTCAAATTACATCAATTTGTTAGCAATTGACGAGCAGCAAGGTACCCCTATGCTCAACCATATGAATACAAGCGTTTCACGCATGATGAGGTTGAATTCCAAGGACTAAGTGATTATGCACCCTTGTGGAACAAGGATGGGTTGGTTGATCGTTATCTTCCCAAGCTTACCTGTATGTCACGATTGTATGGTTAAGTAAGCTTGAGGCATATGATTTTTATAGCTTTTATGTTTTTATGTCCTATGCTAGTAGGGAAGGAGAGAGGTAACTAAGTGAATAACTAACTTAACTACTCATTAACTAAGTTCTAACTAATCCTAACACCAACATCCATTCCCACTTGATATACACATCCTAAACTAGTGCAACACTGCTAGGATTACCAAATGCTAATCATTACTAGGTTACCAAGCGTTACACACATGCTTGAAGTGGTCGTGCTTGTGTAATTTAATGATTTGCTTAATTGATCAAAATAAATTGTTGTGCTAATAAAAGAAATTTAAAGTGCATAAAATAAAATAAAATAAAATAAATGCATAAGAAAATAAAATAAAAGAAATGTGTAAGAAAACAAATCTCAAGTGCTGCAAGGATGAATCGAAAAGCTCATCTTTATTGCCATACACAAGGTGTGCTAAGGTACACAATCATTGAATAAAGGTCTGTCCACACTCAGATCTCCTACTGTGGGCATTGGAAAATACTCTAACTTTCAAAAAAACTACAAGAGTTTTGCTAGTTGACTGCTAAAATACTTCCTTCTCAATTGTGTGCCTAGGCACTATATTTATAGGCTTGGGAGCAACTACTCTAATAATTAGTGTAACTGCTCTAATAATTAGAATAAGTACTAAAGTAACCGCTAGAGTAACCACTCTAATAATTAGAATAACTACTAGAGTAACCACTCTAATAATTAGAGTAACTACTAGAGTAACCACTAGAGTAACTGCTCTCATCATACCCACATGACTAAATGAAAACTCATCCTCAAGTATAGAAGAAAAGAAACAGGTTCTTTATAAAATATTGGGAAGGTATGAGATTATTGACTAACTAAAAACTAATGGTGGAACGAGATGATAGACTCAACGTGCCTAGTGAATGGATCAATAAGCATATTACAACATTAGTGTTCATGACCATTGTGTTGAACACTCGTACATAAATGACATTCAAGCCTTCATTTGCCAGCTTGTAGAGAAAGAGAGAGAAAGAAAATAAAGTGTATTTCCACCAATGCTAAGATTGTGCCTTCCATTGTTTATCCATAGCCATGTGATGAGACACGATATCACATGCACTGAGATATCACGTTGTCCCCTGCGATATTGTGTACACGATATCGTGGTCCATCACCAAATCTATAAATAAGAGGTAACACTCCCCTCATTTCTTATCCTAGGCTTAAAGTAGGAAAACTATGGCAGTTTAATCACTCTAGAGATAGAATATTTTCCATGTGCCCGCAGTAGGAGTCCCCAAGTGAACAGATCTTTATTCGAGCAGCTTTGTACCTGAACACAAGTTTTGTACAGCAATAAAGACGAGCTTTGTGGATAAACCTTGCAGTGCATGGAATAGGATTTATTACTTCTTATTTATTACATGTTATTTATTACCTGCATTAGCGCGGCATGAGTATGAATTGATTACGAGCATTGACGAATGTGTACGGCTAATCAAGGAATCGGTTGCTCATCACGATTAGTCTCTCTTACCCTCAACTCCTAGAATGCGGGATGAGTATGACTTGATTACGAGCATCTACAGATGTGTACGACTAGTCAAGGAATCGGCTGCTCATCACGTCTAGGCTAATCAGGTGCCTCAGTACCACCACTTCGAGCATGTGCATTATGTGTGGTGATCTTAGAAATGATTAGCATTTGCTAGCCACAGTTGTATAGTTTAGGGTATGTACGGTAAGTGGGAACATATGCTGACACTAGTTAATTTAGACTTAGTTCTTAGTTAGAGTTAGTTAGCTCTCTCAACCCTTCACCTTGATAGCACAGGAGAAAAACCATAAAAGACCATAAAAATCATATACCTTGGACTTACTTAACCATACACCATGACAACAACAAGTCTGGGAAGGCAATGAATGATTAACCCCAAGTGTTCCATGGGGCGTTTAGGCATTTAGTTTGCCGAGTTCAATTGGATCGTGCGTGCTACACTCGTTTCGTATGGTTGAGTGTAGGGGTACCTCGCCACTCATCATTGGCACCGTTGCCGGGGACTAAGTTTTGTACGCCATATAGAACATAAGGGATATCACTCACATTGTTGTGAGCCTTAACGAACCTTCAGGTTAATCAAAAGAGAAAAAAATTATATAGTGGTAAATTAGCACACCGATAAAAATGCCTTCTTCTCATAAGAGCATCTCACCACCTAAGGACGACACACGAGACAGTCGGCAAGATAAAACACATAACCAAAATCAGCCAAGTCCTAAAAAATATAAGATGACATATACTCATCCTGATGAGTATATTCTAGATTTTAGTTTTATCCTCCATCAAGACGAGTAGCTGTGATGGAGGGATTTGCAAGGTAACATTGTGTTACCCCCAGATTGATTAATCCCTCAGATGCTTTTCCGTGCCTTGGCACAGATAAGCATCCAAGAATTATTTGCTAAATACATTGCGGAAGAATTTGACATGAGGGATTATTATCCCACAGATGCCCAACGTATGAGAGACTTAAGGTAGGAGAGCCAACATACACTGCTGAAGGGCAAGGTCCTACACATCCTTAGAGAAATAGGAGATGAGGAACCTCTTATCATGGGTTCTTTANACACATCCTTAGAGAAATAGGAGATGAGGAACCTCTTATCATGGGTTCTTTAGCAAAAGATGTTCCCCCTCCTAATGATGATGAGGAGGTTGGGTATCAGAACCTATGATCAACGATACATATCCCTAGTTTTGATGCCCATTTACACCAACTGTTCATAGGGGGAACAACCACTTATGCTAAGGACGGGCACTTAGATCGTCACCACGATCAGGGCCATAGCAGCCAAAGAGAAGGCAAGAAACATCATCATGGTGATGGTTCCCCTTCTTCTTCCCCTTATTCACATGACTAATCCTCTCCTTCCACATCTGGGCACAGCCACCATGAACATAAAGGTGAGGATAAAAGTAAGAAGGATGAAAGACCTCGACGGGAAAGTCAAGAGAGAGGACAAGGGCAAGGATGTAAGGAGAGTAGGGAACAATGCTGACATCACAAGCATCATGAAAGAGACGATCATGACTAGCCCCTACTCATAACCCAAAGTATGCTTGACATAATGGAGGTAGTTAGGATTCCCATAAGGCATTTAAAGGATAACCAGATCAAGCGTTTAGACATGAATAACATCCCACAATTTGAAGGGGGATATAGTGCTGATCCGCAAAATCATTTATGGGAATTCCACGATGCGTGTGCCTTGTAGAATATAGAAAATAAGTGGAAAAAACTTAAGTTGTTCCCAAGGACACTCACCAAGGAAGCAGAGAGCTGGTACTAGTCCTTAGACCTGGAAACCATCAAGAGGTGGAGTACGATGCTAGAACTCTTCACCAAAAAGTATCAAACATACTCTAGAGTGTTCAATTTGCGTAAGCAGATCCAAGGCTAGAAGTAAGGTACACATGAAACCTTGTATGCTACCATGGCCCACTACTACATATTGTTACATCATTGCCCAGGCCGTGGGTACACTCAGCAGGATCAACTTCGCCACATCGTGGATGGGCTAAGGCATGAAACTAGAAGAACCCTTGGAACTTATGCCCAAGGGAGACTCTCATAACTTAGAGCCCATGAAGTACATAGCTTGTTGGAATAAGTAGCAAAAGAAGAAGGTGAGCTACGCAAAAGGGAAAGTGCAGAAGAGTACAACCGCGATCCCTCCCTTCGAAAGAAGGGAGTGAAGTTTTGTGATGAAGAGGATGAGTCATCACTTGAAGAGTTGGTGAACCAAAAAACCTTGCAGATCCAAAAGTTGACAACAAAAATAGTGGCTAAGGTAGATGACGTATGGAGTCCCTTAGACTCTAAAATTGAAACTATCTTAAAAATTGTAGAAGAGTCTAAGGTAGAACAAAGTAGTGACAAAGTTAAGAAAAAGTGGAGAGATTTAGGCCCTGCACATAACAAGGGTAAGGAAAAAATCACTAACTCCGATGTGGCTATGGACTTTGACATAGACGATGACGGTGGATGTGAGATCTGCCACTATGACCATCCTAAGGGATGTTGCTCCATCATCTCACATCTATAGGAGTCTGGGGTGTATGCGCTTAATCTAAGACTCAACCAACGAAAAACACTCTAAAGGTTGCCTTATCCACAAGGTAATCCAAGGTAGTTCCACCAACCACTAACGTATTATCCAAGTGGAACTCCACCATAGCCCATCGGATAGCATCAGTAGTGGCAATACCCACAGTCATGGGGGATTCCATCGCCAAAACATCAGTACCCTTATTGGCAGCCTAACCGTTATGGATATTATGTGCAGCAGCTGATTTCTCCAAGTGACTCTATGAGTCACTCAAACCCCAATCATCACTACCAAGTTTGGGAGTACTTTAGAAGGACTCCTTCTCCTCTGAGAGACACTCCATACCCACACCATCCTCCTAATCCATCTGCACCTCTTCCACCACAAGTAGTTCCCATAACACCTCTTGCTCCAAAAATGCAAGGGGAACTTCCTTCTCAACCGTAGCAACATCATGCTGCAAGAGCTGTAAATATCCAACCTGCTGTTGGTTCTGACAAATGTAAAAAGAGAAGATCTTACTTTAGAACCAAAAGCCTAGACAAAATCTCACAACAACAAGCAGTTGGGCCCATGTACACTCCTCCACCATCTAATACTTCAGAGAACCCTTTAGTCAAACAGAGCATAATGCATATGGTTATGTTAACGCATACTATAACTAACTAGATCAAGATGGGCCACCTTCCCAGGAAACTAATTGACCCTGGGAGTCCCTTAATCTATTTATAAATTTCCAGGAAAAAACCACATAGGGCTCTTCTTGACTTAGGTTCTAGAGTCAACTTAATATCATGTGAGATGTACCATGCTTGGAACCTACCACAGCTTAAGAAGAGCAACATTAAACTAGAGCTGGAAGACCAACCCATCACCATTTCCTTGGGATTGGTGGAGGACATCATTACCACTGTGTGTGGTTGGTGTTACTCAGCTAATTTTCTGGTGATTGAAGTGAAAAACAATGAAGGGGACTTCCCAATTATAATGGAAAGGGCATGGCTAAGTATAGTAGCCACATGCCTTAGGATCTGTGATCTTTCCTTAGAAATCTCTAAGATAAACATATGTGGAAAGATCAAGAAGAGGAAAGTTCCATGCATCACATACAGTGATTCATCGGGTGATGACATGGAGGAAATGCCTCCATGCAACAAGTGTGCCCATGAAACTTTGAAACAAAGATGCCTGAATGTAGCAACCACACAACCAGTAGTAGACACCCCATGGTTGATAGCTACTAGAAGGAGCAGAAAAATATGCATGGAATGAACTGAGGAAACCCATGCCAACAATGAAGGCATAGACGAATATGAACATCACCAACTTCCATCCCTCAATCTAAGATCATCAATTGGGAGAAGTTGGACATGTTTAAGAAATTTAAATAGGTTCTCATTATTTCGGATCTCTCCCTTTCCACTCAATCATGGGGGAGATGGCCACCTATGCTAATCATATGGGGTCCTCATTTCTTTTTCGATTTTTGTTTTACATGTTTTTGTCTTACACATTTTTGTTTTACAAATTTCTTTAACTTTTCTAAGTTTTTGTTTTACAAATTTCTTTAACTTTTCTTGTTTTTTGTTTTACAACATCGTTATATTTTTTCCATTTTTTGTGTGTATGTGTGTGTTCCATCATGTAATTTTATCCCATAATAAGTGTTCGGAATGATGGTATGAACTGTTTTCATATTGATTGCTAATGTTTGGCTTTTACCTTTAAGTCACAATGTTGATACTAAGGTATGTTTCTTTTGATATGATAGGCAATGAGTTCACTTCATCCATCCATCCACCAATTTCTATGGTTTCTCTCGGCTTGGAATGTATAGTCCCCTTCTAATAAGAACTTGAACAAATCGGTAACTGGGGATTTCTCAAACTAAGGAAGGACTCATCCATTGAAAAGGGTGTGACTTCAAGGGAACTTGATGCTTTTGTGTTTTTCATTCTCTTGGGTGCTGGAATGTTTCTTCTTGAGTTTTCTTACTGTTCCGATGTTACCCAATTATCGGAAGCTGAGACAATAAAAACAAGAAGTCTTTGCATGGTGTGGTTCTCATGCATAAAAATAAAAAACACAAAAAAGTGAGAATTCGAAGCACACCCCTTAGATGAATAAACTTGGGCTACAAGCACTGGTTATGGAACCTAAAGTGTTCCCTGTAACTAAGGCCCTTTTCACTTCCCATTCTCTCCTTTGTTTTGTCAAAATGGTGGTGGCTCTTGGAGAGTGCATTCTTGATGTCCAAGTGGATGGTTTAACCAAATGCGTTGATTCGAAGTCACTGGATGTGGTTAGTTTAAGGCTAGAGTTGGAATGAGATTTGCCAAGTCACATTAATCATCAAACACACAAGGGGCTGTACACCACCTTGTTCTTGGGATTCCATTCCATTCTCTTCTCTCCATCCTTCTCTCCATTGTTCACCTCATTGCTAGTTGTATCATTAGTGTATATATTTTGGTTGATGCATTTTTTTCTTTATGATAAATTTTTGTGGTTAAGACTTTAACTCTTATTCCAAATGACATTCCCAGGGCCTACGGACTCTTTGAATGTGGGTTTGTCAGGGCATTAAGGGCATGAGCTTGCTTTGGGGAGGACCCACTAACATTCCTATTTGGAGCATTAGTTAAATTATTTCCCTTAACATTTTGCAATTAATTTTATTTTGTTCCTTTCCATCTTGATATCCATTTCATCAATGCAATAGTTGTCCATTTTTATCTATCTTTCTTAATCCTTTTCTTTCTCCATTCTAACGCTACCTGAGGTTCGCGATTAGTCATGGGGGTACGGGACCTGATTTTTTTCGATTTTCTCCTAGCCCTAAAATTTTTGATTTTCTTCCTAACCCCTACACCTTCAGTAGTCATCAATACCATATTCCCAGATCCATATCAGCCATACCACAACCTAGCCAATTAGTTTACACCGAAGCAAAGTATCAATTACATGATGATTTAATTACCCTTGCTAATATACGATTGTGTTGTGTGTGCAGATGGTGGACATGCAACAACGGATTGGATCTGGAGCAAACACTTGGAATGAAGCAGTGTTGAAGCAGCTATGCAAGGAGCAAGATCGATGACGTGCTTACGGATGGACAACAAAGGTGCAATCTTGGCATTGGCAGCAGTAACACTTCTTTCTCTTTCTCTTTCTCAGCTGCCAACTAAGGCCTGATGTCATTGTAATAAGGTGTTCACCCTTGTTGTCATGAACACCAATTTTGTCAAGTCTTGTAATAATGATCCGTTCACATGTCATCCCATTAGTTCTATTCCCCTCAATAATTCCATACCTTCCCGATATTATTATAAGGAACTCGAGCACGAGTTTTCATTCAATCAAGGGGGTATGATGAGATGCGATATCGCATGCACCATGATATCACGTACACGATATCGCGGCCGTCGTGATATCGCGTCGTCCCCTGCGATATCGCATACACGATATCACAATCTACCACCAAATCTATAAATAAGAGGCGACACTCCCTTCATTTCTCATCCTAGGATTAAAGTAGGGAAACTCTAGCAGTTTGATCACTCTGGAGATAGAATATTTTCCATGTGCCTGCAATAGGAGTCCCCAAGTGAATGGATCTTTGTTCAAGTAGCTTTGTACCTGAACGCAAGTTGTGTACAACAATAAAGATGAGCTTTGTGGATAAACCTTGTAGTGCATGGAATAGGATTTATTACTTGTTATTTATTACATGTTATTTATTACCTGCATTAGCGAGGCATGAGTACGACTTGATTACGAACATTGATGAATGTGTACGACTAATCAAGGAATTGGCTGCTCATCGTGATTAGTCTCTCTCACCCTCAACTCCTAGAATGCGAGATGAGTATGACTTGATTATGAGTATCTAAAAATGTGTATGGCTAGTCAAGGAATTGGCTGCTCATCATGTTTAGGCTAATCAGGTTCCTCAGTACGACCACTTCGAGCATGTGCATTACGTGTGGTGATCCCAGTAATGATTAGCATTTGGTAGCCACATTTGCATAGTTCAGGGTGTGTACGGTAAGTGGGAATAGATGCTATTTCTAGTTAATTTAGACTTAGTCCTTAGTTAGAGTTAGTTAGCTCTCTCAACCCTTCACCTTGATAGCATATGAGAAAAACGATAAAAGATCATAAAAATCATATACCTCGAACTTACTTAACTATACACTATGACAACAACAAGTAAGTTTGGGAAGACAATGAATGATTAACCCCAAGTGTTCCATGGGGCGTTTAGGCATTTAGTCTGTGGAGTTCGACCGGATCGTGCATGCTACGCTCATTTCATATGGTTGAGTGTAGGGGTACCTCATCACTCATCACCATGCCACCAGACTTGATCCTTTCATAAATGCTCTAGTTCTAGTCCATTCTAGGTGCTTCCTCCAAGCATAGTCCATTGTTTGTATGATCACCATCCACACACACAACACAGTCACAAATGAGCAAGGATAGATAAACCAAAATGCAGTTGATACCTTGGCTCGATATGAAGCACATTGGCTAAGTTGTGGTTATGGCAAAAACTGGTTAGGAGATTTATCATAAGGGATACCCAAGGTGAAGGGGTTAGGAAAATAGTAAAATGGAGAAAATTGAAAAAATTTTGACAGGGCCCCCACGACTAAGAGCGAACCTCTGGTAGCTATAAGATGGAAAAATATGAGGAACAAGAAAGATGAGAAAAAATAATAATGGCAGTGCCAATAAAATGGATGTCATGGATGGGGATGAAACAAGAGATGATTGATTACAAGAAATGTTTAAGGAAAAGAACTTAACAATTGCACCAAAAAGGAATGCTAGTGGGTCCTCCCCAAAGTAGGCTCATGTTGTTTATGCCTTGACAAACCCACAAACCAAAGAGTTTGTAGGCTCTAGGAATGTCATCTGGAAGCAAGAGTTAAAAAATTACCCATAAGAATTCACCAAAGAAAAAAAATGCATCAACCTAGAACAAACTAATGATAAAATTGGGAATGAGGTGGAAAATGGGAAGAAAGATGGAGAGGAGAGAATGGAATGGAATCCCAAGAACAAGGTTGTGTAAAGCCCCTTGTGTATTTCATGGTTAAGATAACTATGTATAACTCATCCCAAATATAGACTCAAACCAACCACATTCAGTGACATTGCATCAATAGACTTGGCCAATCCATCCTCTTGAGGCAACAAAAATGCTTCCACAAAGAGTGACCACCATTCCAAGGAGAGTGATATGGAGAAGCAGGAAGCGAGAAAGGGCCTTAGTTAGAGGGAACATTCAAGTATGGGTAACATGTCCTTCTAGTGCCATAACCAACACTTGTAGCCCATATTGCTTTATTATGTCTAAGGGGTATGCTTTGAATTCTCACCTTTTTCTCATTTTTTAATGTTTATGCATGAGAACCACACCATGCAAAGACTTATTTTTATTTACTCAACTTCCTAATATTTGAACAATGTTAGAATGGCAGAAAATCAAAAAAAAAAAAAAAAGCATCCAAGCACCCAAGAGAATGACCAACACCAATGCATCAAATACCCTTAAATTCACACCCTTTTCATCCTTTGAGTCTTTCATTGATTTGAAAAATACCCAGCCACCAATTCATTAACAAGTTTACCTAAAAAAAGGGACTATATAGTTCTAAGCCAAAAGAGACCATAGAGTTGTATGGATGAGTGGGCAACATGGACTCATTGCCTATTTTACTGAAAGAACCATACCTTAATATCAGCATCATAATTCAAAGGTAAAAACCAAACATTAGCAATCAATATGATATAATTTAATCCACCATCATGAGCACTTATTAGATGACGAATAAAAGTAAATCAAGCAAACAAAAAAATAGTAAAAACATGAATGATGGTGTAAAAAAAAAATAAGAAAAGTTGAAAGAATGTGTAAAACAAAAAATATTTAAAACAAAAATGTGTAAAAAAAAATTCAAAAAGAACTAAGGGCCTAGAACGGTTAGCATAGGTAGCCATCTCCCCCACAACTAAGTTGGAAGGAAGAGATTTGAAATAGTGAGCAGGGTTGTCCTAACCTCCTAGAAAGGTTTGGTTTGTTGCATGTTAACCAAAAGTTTCTTATCCAGGCTCTTAGGTTTGTATATTGTCATAGCCCCTGAAGGAAAAGTTGCATAAATAATATAAGGTCCTTTCCACAGTGTTTGAAATTTAGTACGTTGTGGCACATGTGTGGGATTCTAGTAGAGAACCTTATCTCCTGGCTGATATTTAAGTTTCCTAATTCTTAGCTCATGACGTTGTTTATTGAAGGCCTTATGCAATTCGTTAGATGATAGGGAAACTAATTGGTTTTCATCTAGCAAGTTAAGGGTTACTAACCATTGTTTCTATGCTAGATCAAGGTCAAGGTTGAGCTCACATGCTGTGGATAGTGTACAGAGCTCAATTTGAATGGGAAGAGTTGGTAATTTAATATACACTAACTCATAGGGAGAGTAGCCTATAGGGAGTTTCCATGTGGAGTAGTATGCCCAAAGAGCATCATTTAGTTTAGTGCTCCAATCTTGCCTAAAATTGCTAATGGCTGTTGTTAATATCTTTGTAATCTTCCTATTGGTGACTTCTTCTTGACTATTCGCTTGGGGGTGGTATGGTGTAGTTAATTTATGCTCAATCCCTAAGCATTACATTAATTTCCAAAAAGTTGCACTTATGAAGTGTGTACCATTATCTGTAATAAGTGCATGTGAAACACCAAACTTATTTATGATTTGTTGTTGAACAAATCATGTAGCTATAGATGATGTACAATCTTTAACAATAGCTTCTTTGGCCCATTTTTCTAGGTAATCAATGGCAAAAATAATATAAGCTTTTCCATTGGACATTGGTGTAATCGGCTCCATAAAATCAATTTCCAAAATTTTGAAGGGTTCTAATGGTTGAATCCATTGTTGTAGACCCTCCATTTTAGCAGTCATTCCCCCATCATGTTGATAGTGCTCACAAGATTGGACAAAACGATGGATATCCCAAAATAATGTAGGCCAATAATATCTTGCAAGCAGGATCTTGATGGTCATTCATCTCCCAATGTAATGACCCCTACAAGGACCCTCATGAGCATCTTGGAGAACTCACAGTTGATCTATATTGGGAACACACCATTGAACCAAGCCATCAGGATACACTTTGTAAAGTTTCCCATTTATCTCCATAAAGTACTTGGCTTAGTGAAGAAACTATTTTTTCTTCTTAAGGTTTAACTCTTGTGGTGTTTGTTGGGTGAGGAGATAGGTAAGAATGCTACTATACCAGTTTGTCTCCATGGGTGATTGATTATTCACTACACCAGCAAAGAGGAATTCATTAGTGAAATTATTAGAAATTGGATACTCATCCTCTTTGTTATCCCATCTCAACCAAGATAAATGATTAGAAACTACATTCTCAGTGCCCTTGTAATCGATCATCGTTAAATCAAACTCTTGTAAGATTACAAGCCATCGCATGATACCAGGACTTACCATTGGCTTATTCATGAAGAACCAAATTGCACTCTGATCTATCTATATATATACTTTATATCCCAATACATAGTGTCCAAACTTTTCTAGTGCAAACACTACAGTCATTAATTGTTTCTCTGTGGTAGTGTAGTTAAGTTGTGCACTAGCGATACATCTACTTGCATAGTGGATGTAATAATGACACTTCTGGTCATCTAACTATGTAAGTACAGCTCCTAAAGCATAGTTGGACATGTTAGTCATGATATGGAATTGTTTGGACCAGTCAAGAGCTTGTAGAATGGGTGTTTCTACTAGCTTTTGTTTTAGATTTTGGAAAGCTAATTCACATTCCCTGGCCCACTTGAAAGGTACATCCTTTCTCATTAATTCCACCAATGGTTTGGAAACCTTTGAAAAGTTATCAATAAATCTCCTATAGTAGCCAGTATGTCCAAGGAATTACCAAATATCTTTGAAAATTTTTGGTTGATGGGTAATTCCTTAGATAATTTCGATTTTCTCGCGGTCTACCTCTATCCCTGTGTGTGAGATTTTGTGCCCTAGTACTACACCTTCTTGGACCATCAAATGGATTTTCTACCAGTTGAGCCTCAAATTAGTTTCTACACATCTTTTTAACACTTGCTCTAACCAATCCAAGGCTTGATCAAAGTTTTCTCCATAAGTGGAGAAGTCATCCATAAAGATCTCCATGCCATTCCCTATTTACTGTTGGGATATGCTTAAAACTAGTCATTGAAATGTTGCAGGGGTATTGCACAAGACAAACGACATTTTTTTATATGTGAATGCTCCCCATGGACTAGTGAACATAGTCTTGGCTTGGTCTTCTGGGGCTATTTGTATTTGGTTATATTTGCTATATCCATCTAGAAAATTGTAATAGCGATGCCCTACAATGGTGCCTAAGACTTAGTCAAAAAATGGCAATGGAAAGTGCTCTTTGAATGTTGCCATATTTAGTAGCCTAAAATCTATGCACACCCTCCATTTTCATCCCTTTTTAGGCACAATAACTAAGGGGCTAACCCATTCACTATCAACAATGGGGTATATGAACCCAACCTTGAGAAGTTGTTTGATTTCTTCCTTGACTACTTGCTTCAACTTTGGGTTCAAACACATCTTCGGTTGTCCTCGAGGCTTCATGGAGGGGTCGGTGTAAATCCTATGTTAGCATATCCTAGGATCTATTAAAATTAATTTAGGATATGACCAAGAAAATGCTTTTGACCATCTATTGATTACATTTAGTAGTTCTTCTTTTTATTCAGGAGCAAGCTTAGCATTGATAATTACTGGTTTTTCATTTTTAAGGAATGTGTATTCCATATTGGCAGGCAATGTTTCAGCTCAAGGGGCTCCTACTTAAATTTATCAGGGATTTCCAACTTTCCTTAGTTGATATTTTCAAGGTTAAGACTTGGAAGTTGGTGGTGGACTTGCTCTAATGCATCTATGCTATCGATGTAAGCATACATCAAACCCTCAGTTAGTTCCATGCATATGAGTCAACTGCTTTCTTGGTCAGCTATCAGCCACTGGGTGTCTTCCTATCATGTGGCTACTACATATAGGCATCTTTGTATGTTGATCACTTGTGCACACTGATTGCATGTAGGCAATGTTAAACTTTTTACAAACCATGACCTCTGCACATAATTACACTCTATGTCACTATATGTGATGCATGGAACTTTCTTCTTCTTGATCTTTCTGAATTTGTTTTCCTTTGATATTTCTAGGGAAAGATCATGGATTCCTAAGCATGCATCGACTGTGCTTAGCCATGCTCTTCCCATTATGATTGGGAAGTCTCCCTTACTGTTGTTCACCTAAATCACTAGGAAATCAACTAGGTACAACCACCCACAAAAAATGGTAACAATGTCCTCCAGTAGTCCCAATGGGATAGTGATGGACTGGTTAGCCAACTCTAGATGAATGTTGTTTTTTTTCAATGGAGGTAGGTTCCAAGCCTTGTATATTTCTTGAGAAATCAATTTGACACCGAAACTTGAATCCAAAAGAGCCTTGCATAGCGCATTTCTAGGGATTTATAAGTAAATCAGAGGACTCCCAGGATTAGAGAATTTTCTGGGAAGGTGGCGAGCTTTGATCCAATCGGTGACGACATGTGTTAGGATAACCATATACATTGAGTGTGGTGGTTGAGTTGAAGGAGGCTCTGAAGTTTTGATTGATACTGAGGCATTTAAGGAATCAACCACTTGTGATTGCAAGGGCTTGGTTGGACTATTGGTTCCAAAGAAAGGTCTTTTCTTCATGTGGTTGTTGGAACCAATAGTAGGTTAAGAGTTAACAGCCCTTGTGGCATTACGTTGCTACGGCTAGGTAAGGATTTCACCTTGCATAGCTGGAGTAGGTGGTAGTGGAGCTATTGGTGGAAGAGATGTGGCTAGATAAGAATGATGATATGCTTGCAGAATATCACCCCTAGAAGAGGGAGTCCCATAATATTCTTGGGCTTGGTAATGAGGTTGAGAAGTGATGTGACCAGTAGAGTCATGTGGGGAGATAGGTTGTTACATGTAATATCCATATGGGTCAGGTTGCCGATAAGGATACTATTACCTTTGTGGTGGAATTCCCCATGATTTCAGGGGCTACCACTATTGATATTGCTCAATTGGTTGTGGTGGAGTTCCACTTGGATAATACTTTAAGGGTTGGTGGAATAATCTTGTGTTACCTTGGAGGTAAGGTAACCTTTAGGGTGCTTGTCGTTTGTTCAATAGTGGGTTGAGTGCATACACCCCAGACTCTTGCAAATGTGAGATTATAGGTCAACATCCCTTAGCATGGTCATATTAACATATTTCACATCCACTATCATTTTCTATTTCTGACTCCACAACCTCTTTAATGATGGAAACTTTTCCCTTACCCTTACTACGTGCATGTTCAGCTTCTCTACTTTTTCTTTTTTCGTGATCACTACATTGCTCTCTAGACTCTTTTACTATTTTAAGAACATATTGAAATTTATTGTCTAGGAAATCCCACATTTGGTCTACCTTTGTTGATGCTTCTAATTTCAACTTTTGTATAGGAAAAGTTTTCCTATTCACCATCTCTTCGAGTGGTGGCTCTTCTTCATCATCAAAAAATATTACTTCCCTCTTCTGAAGGGAAGGATCTCAGTTATACTCTTCCACACTTTCTCTCTACCATAGCTTATCTTCTTCCTTAGCAACTTGCTCTAATAGTCTTTGAATTTGATGGGACGTAAGCTTAGATAGTCTTCCTTGGGCATAAGTCCCAAGGGTTCTACTCGTTTCATGCCTAAGCCCATCCATGAGATGGTGCAATTGATCCCTTTATAAATAACCATGGCTAGGACAATGGTGTAACAGTGCATAATATCAGCCCATGGAAGCATACAAAGGTTCATGTCCTCCTTGTTTCTAGCCTTTCATTTACTTTTGCAAGTTAGACACTTGGGAGTACATTTGGTACTTGTCATTAAATAGTTCTAACATAGTACTCCACCTACGAATGGATTTCAATTCTAAGGATCGGTACCAACTTTCTGCTTCTTTAACTAATGTCTATGGGAACAACTTAAGTTTTTCCATTCGTTCTCTATGTTCTATAAGGCACACACATCATGGAATTCTTGTAAATGATTTTGAGGATTAGCATTGTATCCCCCTTCAAATCATGGGATGTTGTTCATATCTAATCTCCTGATCCTACTATCTTTCTGATCCCTTGTTGGAATTCTAATAACCTTAGTTATGTCCAACATACTTTGAATAGAAAGGAGGGGTTCAGTGTGATCATCTCATCCATGGCATCTATGGTGCCTACATTGTGCCCTACTCTCCCTTCTTCTATGTTATGACTATCTAGAGTGGCCTCGTCCCCTTTCCTGGCTATTTCGTCTATGACTTCCACTTTGCCTACCTTTATCCCCATGGTATTTTTCTTTATGACCACATCCAAATATTGAAGGAGAGGGTAAAGGAGATGATGAAGGTGAAGAAGAAGGTGAACCATCACCATGATGGTATCTGCTATCTTTTCTTCAGCAGTCACAGCCTCAATCGCCATTACGATCAGAATGTCCACCTTTATCATGAGTTCATGTTCCTTTTTTGGATCCTTTGTGCCCATGGGTATTAGAACCTAGGTTATGAATAGTGGAATGAAGGTTCTGATACACAACCCCTTTGCCAAAGTCAAGGGAAGGAACATCATTATGTGGATGATTACCTGAGGTAGTTCTAACTAATCCCAACACCAGCATTCGTTCCCACTTTGCGTACACATCCTAAACTAGTGCAACACTACTGGGATTACCAAATGCTAATTGCTACTGGGTTACCAAGCATTACACACATGCTCAAAGTGGTTGTGCTTGTGTAATTTAATGATTTTTTAATTGATCAAAATGAATTGTTGTGCTAATAATAGAAATGTAAAGTGTATAAAATAAAATAAACTAAAATAAATGCATAAGAAAATAAAATAAAAGAAATGTGTAAGAAAACAACTCTCAAGTGCTGCAAGGATGAATTGAAGAGCTCATCTTTATTTCCATACACAAGGTGTGCTTAGGTACACAATCATCAAATAAATATCCATCCACACTTAGACCTCCTGCTATGGGCACTTGAAAAATACTATAACTTTCAAACAGACTACAAGACTTTCACTAGTTAGCTGCTAAAAGACTTCCTTCTCAATTGTGTGCTCGGGAACTGTATTTATAGGCTTGGGAGCAACTACTCTAATAATTAGAGTAACCGCTCTAATAATTAGAATAACTGCTAAAGTAACTACTAGAGTAACCACTCTAACAATTAGAGTAGCCGCTAGAGTAACCACTCTAACAATCAGCAATCATGGTAGAGATTTGTAGCTCCAAATTAGCAACCATATGACCTATAAAAACTATTTGAGCACATTGAATAGGTTCTTCAAATCTAAAATGTTTTGACACTTCAACATTTTGGCATTTTGAGATTTTTTGGCAAACTAGAAATCAACTAAGCAATGGAGACTCTCAAAGCAATTACATAGCAGTAGAAGGTTAAGTAATATTTTTACCATTTGTTGAACCATCATAGTAGATCTAAGCTAAAGAACCAATGAGGAGTTTTAGAAGTTAAAGCTTGGAAGTAGCTAGATCGCACAATTGATTGTAGACCACAAACTACCAATTTCACTAGACTTCAAGCATCATCGAGGATACTCCTTGTGCATCTAGGCACACAATTGTACATATTTGAACTCTATTCTTCTAGAAATTTTATTATTTCAATAAAATTTATAGTTCATTTCTTTGTACAAGTTCATCATTTGAATATTACAAGTTTATTTTGTGCATTTTCTCTAGTTTCAGATTTACAAATTTTTAAAAATTATTTAAATCCATTTACACTTTTGAAGTTCCTAGGTGACTAACAAGACCATCCAAGGTGCCTTGGATCCTCTTTCTTAGAGGTCCTTGGTGTCCAAGGTTAAACTATTCACTGGGGATCTTTGTTTTACTAGCATCAAAATTTTTTTAGTGCAACATAAGCATATTACATTTGCTTATGTAAGAAATTATCAACAACAACAACAACAACAATAGTAATAACAATAAGCTAATCTATTAAAATGCATATGATATAATTAAATAATTAATCATAGGTATTAAATTAAATAATTAAATTTATGCAAATTTCTAGGTTATGATAATTGTAGTGCTTACTAGTTTCAATAGGTTTGCATTTAATCTTAAACACTAGTATAGGAACACCTCTTCTGATCCCCTTGTGCTTCTTTACATGTATGTTTTGTAGGTTTTGAATAATGGAGAGACATATTATAAGGTTATAAGATGTCTTAACTAAAGTTTTAGAGTGGAAATAGACATTTGGAAATTAGAGGAGAGGTCTTACTATTTGGATTGATGTCTTGGGCAAGATGTATTGATTGAGAAGATGATGTCTTGGATGAGACTTCTTTCCAAAATGTAAGATGTCTCTAGCAAGATGTCTCACCTAAGAAGAATATGTCTTAGGTAATACATCTTACCAAAAGTGGAGACATCTTGGCCCTTGGAGAAGACATCTCATAGAAACAATAGATGCATTGCCAAAGAGCTGGGCTAACACAAAGATGTCTTTTCAAGGTTAGAGATGATTTTTACAAATGGGAAAACTTCCAAAAACAACCATCCCACTTTATTAAACATTTTAAATGTGATGAAAAATATGGAAATAGCTAAGGAGAATATGAAAAGACTTGGTAAATGATGAGTGGCGAGGTACCCCTACACTCCACCATACGAAACGAGCGTACACGCGCGATCCAGTCGAACTCCGCAAACTAAATGCCTTAACGCCACAAGAAACACTTGGGGTTAATCGTTCGTTGTCTTCCCAGGCTTGCTTGTAAGTGTCACGGTGTATGGTTAAGCAAGTCTGAGGTATGTGATTTTTTTGGTATTTT
>MNCI01004594.1:216176-367743 GCA_015680685.1 Gnetum montanum
TGGAGTGTGACTCATAGCGTCACCTGGAGAAACTGGCTGCTTCACATAATAACCATAAGGATCAGGCTGCCGGTAAGGGTATTGTTGTGATGATGGTGGCATCCCCCATGACTGTGGGTATTGCCACTGCTGATGTTGCTCGATGGGCTGTGGAGGTGTTCCACTTGGATAATACGTCAAGGGTTGGTGGAACTGCCTCGGGTTACCTTGTGGATAAGGTAACCTCCTGGGTGTTTGCCGTTGATTAAGTCTTGGGTTTAATGCATACACCCCAGACTCCTGCAGATGTGAGATAATTGGACAACATCCCTTAGGATGGTCATAATAACAGACCTCACATCCACCGTCATTGTCTGAATTAGAATTTTCAGCCTCATCGGAGTTAGAGATTTTTCCCTTACCCTTGTTATGTGCAGGGTTAAAGTTTCTCCACTTGTCTTTGCGTTTATCACTACTTTGCTCATCCATAGACTCTTCTACAATTTTTAGGACTGTTTCTATTCGTGAGTCTAAGGAATCCCACATTTGGTCTACCTTAGCCGATACCTCCGTTGTTAACTTTTGGATCGGCACAGTTTTCCTGTTCACCAACTCTTCGAGTGGTGACTCATCCTCCTCATCACAGAATTTCACTCCCTTCTTACGAAGGGAGGGATCACGGTTGTATTCCTCCGCACTTTCTCTTTTCCGTAGCTCACCCTCTTCTTGCGCTACTTGTTCCAACAATACTTCAACTTCATGGGCTCTTAGTTGGGAGAGTCTCCCTTGGGCGTAAGTCCCAAGAGTTCTTCTCGTTTCATTTCGTAGCCCATCCACGAGGTGGCGAAGTTGATCCCGCTTAGCGTACCCATGGCCCGGGCAACGATGTAGCAATGTGTAGTAACGGGCCATGGCAGCATCCAAGGATTCATGAGCTCCTTGTTTCCAGCCTTGGATCTGCTTACGCAAGTTAGACACTCTGGAGTACGTTTGATATTTGTTGTTGAACAATTCGAGCATCGTACTCCACCTCCTGATGGTTTCCGGTTCTAAGGACCGGTACCAGCTTTCCGCTTCTTTAGTGAGTGTCCTTGGGAACAACTTGAGTTTCTGCCACTCATTGTCTATGTTCTGCAAGGCACAGGCGTCGTGGAATGCCTGTAAATGATGTTGAGGATCAGCGTTGTATCCCCCTTCAAAACGTGGGATATTATTTATATCCAAACGCTTGATCCTACTGTCTTTCAAATGCCTTGTGGGAATCCTAACTGCCTCTCTAATGTCAAGCATACTTCGGGTTGCGAATAGGGGTTCGTCATGATCATCTCTTTCATGACGTCTGTGATGTCTACGTTGTGGTTCCCTATTCTCCCTACGTCCTTGCCCTTGTCCTAACTCCTCTCGACCTTCTTGTCGAGGCATTTCATCTCTTCTACCTTTACTTTCCGCGTTATGCTCATGGTGGCTGCGCCCAGATGTGGAAGGAGAGGGTGAATGATGTGATGAAGGGGAAGAAGAAGGGGATCCATCACCATGGTGATGTTTCTTGCCTTCTCTTCGGCTGCTTCGGCCCCGATCGTTGTCACGATCTGCATGTCTGTCATTAGTGTGAGTGATTGTTCCTGCCGTGAACAGCTTGTGCTCACGGGGATCAGAGCCTGGAATGTGTATCGTTGATCTAAGGCCCTGATGCCTAACCTCTTCACCAGAGTGAGGAGGAGGAACATCATTTTCTAAGAAACCCGTTGTGAGGGGTTCCTCGTCTCCTATTTCACTAATGACGTGGGAAACCTTGCCCTTCAGTAGTGAATGTTGGCTCTCCTGCCTTGCATCCCGAATACGTTGGGCTTTTGTGGGTTGATAATCCCTCAGAGTGTAATCATCCGCAACGTATTCAGTAATCAGCTCTTGCATGCCATACCGTACCAAGGCACGGAAAAGCATGTTGGAAGCAGAGCGATCTGGGGGTAACACGATGTTACCTTGCATGTCTCTCCACCGCAGTTGCTCATCTTGATGGAAAACAAAGGTAAAATCCGGCACATACTCATCGGGATGAGTATATGTGACCTTAGATTGTTGAGGACATGGTTGATCTCGGTTATGCGTATGATGCTGACTTTCTCCTGTATTGTCCTTAGGTGAGTTGATTTCGTGAGAAGAAGCCATTTCTATTGGTGTGCTAATTTCACCGTTATTTATTGTTCTTGATTAACTGATTAACCCTAAGGTTCGTTTTAAGCTCACAACGATGTGAGTGATATCCCTTATGTTAAATTGGCGAAAAAACACTTAGTCCCCGGCAACGGCGCCAATGATGAGTGGCGAGGTACCCCTACACTCCACCATACGAATACGAGCGTACACGCGCGATCCGGTCGAACTCCGCAGACTAAATGCCTTAACGCCACAAGAAACACTTGGGGTTAATCGTTCGTTGTCTTCCCAGGCTTGCTTGTATGTGTCACGGTGTATGGTTAAGCAAGTCTGAGGTATGTGATTTTTTTGGTATTTTCGGCTTATCTTCTATGCTACCAGGAGAAAGGGTTGAGAAAACTAAACTAACTCTAACTAAGATCTAAGTCTAAATTAACTAGCGTCAGCATCCGTTCCCACTTGCCGGACACACCCTGAACTATGCAACTGCAGCTTACCAAACGCTAATCGTTACTGGGATCGCCACACGTAACGCAAGTGCTCGAAGTGGTCGTACTGAGGCACCTATTTAGCCTACGTGTGATAAGCAGCCGATTCCTTAGCCAGCCGTACACACCCGTGGGTGCTCGTAACTAAGTCGTACTTATCACACGATCTAGCCTAGCAATGAGCAGCCGATTCCTCAACTAGCCGTACACATTAGACCCGGGAGTTACCAAGCGCAGAATCCTGGAATACGCTACTGGGTTACCAAGCATCCAATGCTCGTAATTGAGTCGTACTCATGCATTGCGTCAAGCAGCCGATTCCTTGACTAGCCGTACACGTCCGTAGACGCTCGTAATCAAGTCGTACTTGAACGCACTAGGAAAGCAGGAAATAAAGCAATAAATGAAACCACGTGCTGCAAGGTTTATCCAATCAAGTTCGTCTTTATTGCCATACACAACTTGGGTTCAGGTTACAAGCTGCTCGAATAAAGAGCCGTTCACTCTAGGACTCCTACTGCGGGCACATGGGAAAAAATTCTAACTCTGGAGTGATCAATCTGCCAGAGCTTCGCTACACTAGCCAGGATTGGGGAAAAAGGGGAGTGCCGCCTCTTATTTATAGAAATGGCGGCACGACGCAATATCGCGTACGCGATATCGCAAGAGAAGACGCGATATCGCGTACGCGATATCGCATGGGATGCGATATCGCATCGGTCGCGATATCGTGTACGCGATATCGTGGCCTAGTGTAAACCGCGTCTCATCAGTAAATATCTAAAGAGTCTTAATTTGAATTGATAACAAACATAGATATGAGCAATGATAGGATATATAACAAAATCAAACTTTCTTTATTTAAATCAAAGGATGGATGTTAACTATGCTAGTATAACTATCATTTTAATGATAGTATAAGATGTTGTGAAAGCATTTTATTAAATGGTATAGAATATGTATAATCTCATAGTTAATTAAGAAAAGTATTGTAGGGGAATGTTCAAATTAGGAATAATATATATATATATATGTACACCTCATGAAATAAAGTTAAATTAGAACTTTATAATCTAGCATTGCCCATTGGAATTAAACCCTTAACTTTGAGCATCCAAATCAAGAATCTTATCACTAGGCTAACATAATTGTTAGAAAAGCATTATAACTAAGGTATAGGAAATTACATCTAGATTTTGAACTTACATGTATTTATTTCCTTGAGAACCTTAAACTAATATTAAAAAGATTTCCATTTAACTTATATAACATTCTTCCACTTATTCTACAAGTGAAAGAATAAGTGAGAAAAGAATCTAAGAAAAATGAATTTTATCATGGAGATCTTGTCGCATTTACATCATATTTATGGATTAGATTTTATGAGATAAGATTAAGAAATGAAATTTTCCCAATTTAGCTTCTCAAAGATGACAAATAAAGGATATTTAAATTATTTATTTTAAAAGGGGCAATGATGAGAATCATGATGGAGAAAGGTGTTAAAGGAAAAGTGCTCTTTATATAGGTGTGCCCATTTGGAGATCATAATTCCCTTAGCAAGGAATTAATAAAAGCTTAGTAAGGTGTTTTCAGCCTAAGTTATGAAGAAATTGTGTTTTTCCCATGTGTCATGGTGGAGGTGAAATTTGGGAATTAATTTGAAAATTGCAAAAAGGTTCATTTGCAATTGTATCTCCATTGGTTCTTACATTATGTCAATTTATCAATTTATCAACTTCAATGTAGTGGTAAATTGGATGTTCCAGAGAATAATAAAATTAAGTGGATAAATTTGTGCATCCATTTTCCCTAGAAATATGAAAGAAATTCTATGAAAAACTAATTATGAGTAGTGAGTATCCCTATGCTCAACCATATGAATCACTAAGCATTTACACATGATCTGGTCAAATTTTGTCGACTTTATGTCTTTTGGTACATTAGCCTTTAGGAAGTGAACTTTCCCCGGCAATCATTCATTATCTTTCCCATTACACTTGTGATGTACAAAGGTATGGTTAACTATAATCAAGGCATATGATTTTTATTATTTTATGTTTTATGCTCTTGGTGCTTTAAAATAGAGAAATGAAGTAAATTATTAGCTAATTTAATTTAACTAATTAATTAATCTATAACTAATCCTAACATAAGTATCTGGTCCCACTTTCCGTACACATCTTGAACACATACAACATTGTTAGGCTATCATGCATTAAGCACTACAGGGATTACCAAGTGTTGTATGTTATTCTTGAAGCGATCATACTTATGTGTTTAATCTATTTAGCTTAATTAATTAATTAATTAATTAAAGTCTAGTTTAGCTTAATTAATTACATAATTGATGAAAATAATAAATGCAAAAATAAATTATTAATCTATTTCAAGTGCTGCAAGGTTTGATCAAAAGGCTCATCTTTATTACTATTCACACTGGTGTGCTCAGGTATATTAGTGCTTAAATAAATATCTATACACTTTCTAATTCCTATTGCAGGCACTCAAAGAAATATTCTAACTCTTAAATGACAAAATTGCAAGAGCTTTACTACAAATATGACTTGACCTCTCCTAAACATAGCTGGTGAGAACATATTTATAGACTTTATTATGAAGCTATGTCAACGAGACCCCATACATGTAGCAAATGCTATGTTGATGTGGTCCCATTGACAAGGCAACACCACATAGATAGGGCTACATTAATAAGGGTCCATCAATGAGACCATGTCAATGGGGGCCTATCGATGCAACAATTCGATGCTTCATCATATCCCCACAACTAAATGAAAACTCATCCTTAAGTTTCTTTACAAAATTGAAAAGGTATGGGATTATTAAGTGACTCTTGACATAACAAATTGACATAACAAAACTAAGTGCCCTAATATACAAATCAACATCATTACAAAAATTAATGGTGTTCATGACACAATATTGAACACCATGACATGATTACTCAAAATTGGCAACACATCCTCTGATAGCATGAAGATGGTTGAGAAGATCAAATAGTCCCAGGTGATGAAGGCTCTTGAGGTTTTGAAGGACCTTAGCCAACTTTGGACTCATGTGGTGGTTGAGGCAGCTATGGCTATCTTTCTATAGTTGCTACGTCTAGTGGAAGGTGAAAGGAATTCAATAATGCCTTCATCTTCTCCTCCTTGCTCCAAGGATCATTCACAGTCCACATGGCATTACTAATGTGGGCTAGAATGGAGATATCCTATGGACAAGGCATTATTGGGAACAACTCCTTGACATTGACAACCGAGGCAGCTAATTGTTTACATTCAACATCGAACACTATCACTTCATTCTATAGCTCTTGGTAGTCATTCATTCTTTTGACCAAGTTCTCGGTAGTAGATCTTTGATCAGTGTATTTTCCCTTGAGAACCTTGAGTTTAATGTTTACCATTATAAGATTTTACTTGGTTTCCTCGTGGTGCTTGAACTCAACCCCATACAATAAGTACAAGCTAGTCACTTACTTTTCTAGTTTTGACCACGACCGTTGATGAGATGTGATATCGCATACGCGATATCGCATCGGCCATGTGAAATCGCGTACATGATATCTTGTCATGCCTCATCTTCTATAAATAAGAGGCAGCTTCCCTTGTTCAAGATATTAAGACTTAGAATTTTAGCCAAACTCTTGTAGTTTTACCATTCTTGAGTTAGAATAATTCATGTGTGCTTGCAGTAGGAGTCATAGAGTGAACAGATCTTTATTCGAGCAATTTGTACCTGGACACACATTTGTGTATAGTAATGAAGATGAACTTTATGATAAACCTTGTAGCATACAAACTAAGCTAATTAGTNGACACACATTTGTGTATAGTAATAAAGATGAACTTTATGATAAACCTTGTAGCATACAAACTAAGCTAATTAGTAATTAATTTTTGTTGAATGTTTAATGCTTTCCTAGTTAATTAATCTCTCTCTCAACCTTTGACTCTCCTAGTTAAGTACACTCAGTACGACCACTTCGAGCATATGTGGAGTGCTTGGTAACCCAGTAGCGATTAGCATTTGGTAATCCCAGCAGCGTTGCACTGGTTCAAGATGTGTATGGAAAGTGGGAATGGATATTGGTGTTAGGAACAATTAGAACTTAGTGAATAGTTAATGTAAGTTATTCACTTAGTTCTCTTTACCTTCCCTTATTAGCATAAGACATTAAAAAGACAAAAATCTCTAAAAATCACATACCTCAAACTTACTTAACCATACAACCATGAAAATACAAGTAAGTTTGTAAGGACAATGATTGATTAACCCTGAGTGTTCCATTAAGGCGCATAAGCACTTAGTCCTTGGAGTTTGATCAGATCGCGTGTGAAACACTTGTATTCATATGGTTGAGTGTAGGGGTACCTCGCCACTCATCATTAGCGCTATTGCCAGGGACTTATTTGTTTGTGCACTATGTAGAACATAGGAAATTATCCATATCATTGGAATGCTAGAACAAATACTTAGGGTTAATCAAGGAAAGATAAGACAATGGTAAATCGCATACTAAACAAGACAAAATGTCTTCTTCTTCACATAAGAGCATTTCACTGCCTAGGACTAACATAAGAGATAGTCGGTGCCATCATACACGTAACCAAGATCTGCTAGTTCCTCAATAGTTTTGTGTGGTATATACTCATCATGATGAGTATGTACCCAATTTCACCTTTATTCTCCACTAAGATGAACAACTACATTGGAGAGATTTGGTGGGTAACATAGTGTTGCCTCCAAAATAATCAGTCCCCAACATGCTCCTTTGTGCTCTCTCACAAATAGGCATGCTGCTTTTATACGTGGAGAATGTTGCATGAGATCATGACACAAGGGACTATCATCCCACAGAAGTGCAACGTCAAAGGGATTTGTGATAAGAGAGTTACCACACATCCTTGAAGGGTAAATGGCCCCATAATGCCCTGCATGTCTTGAGCGAAATTGAGGGTGGTGAACCTGCTTCAATAGATTCTCCACAAAACAATGTTCCTCCTCCTAACGATGGTCAGGAGGTGGTATATTAGAACCTTCACTCTACTATTCACAACCCTGGTTATGATACCCATGAACACAAAGTGTTCAAAGAAAGAACACAAACACACGATAAGGGCAGACGTTCTAATCGTGATCATGATCGTGGTCAGGATAACTGAAGAGAAGGTAGAAAAAACCATTATGGCGATGATTCTACTTATTCTTCACCTTCATCATCACATTCACCCTCTCCTTTAGTGTCTGAACATAGTCATAAGAAAACCAATCGTGAGGATAAAGGGAAACAAAGTGAAAAACATCGATGAGACAGTCAAGAACGAGGATGAGGGCACTCTAAGGAATCAAGACATAGAAGAAGGAAGAGTAGGAAACCACGTAGACACCATAGAATCTATGAACGAGATGACCATGAAGAACCCCTACTCACAACTAGAAGCATGCTAGATATGATGGAGGCTGTGAGAGTTCCCACAAGGCACCAAAAGGATAGTAGGATCAAAATGTTAGACATGAACAACATCCCATGATTTGAGGGGGGATACAAAACTAATCCTCAAAATCATTTACAAGAATTGCAAGATGCATGTGCCTTGTAGAACATATAAAATAAATGGAAAAAGCTAAAGTCATTCCCAAGGACACTAGTGAGAGAAGCTGAAAGTTGGTACTGGTCCTTAGAACCAGAATCCATTTAGAGGTGGAGTACAATGTTAGAACCATTTAATGATAAGTACCAAATGTAATCCCAAGTGTCTAACCTAAGAAAGAAAATCCAAGGATGGAAGCAAGAAAACCATAAACCCATGGATGCTACCATGGGCCGCTATTACACATTGTTACATCGTTGCCCTGGCGATGGTTATTTGTAGTGAGATCAACTATGCCATCTCATGGATGGACTTAGGTATGAAACAAGAATAACCCTTGGGACATATGCCCAAGGAAGATTATCAAAGCTTAGGTCTCATCAAATTCATAGATTGCTAGAGCAAGTAGCCAAAGAAGAAGGTGAGCTATGAAAAAGAGAAAGCGCAGAAGAGTACAACCAAGATCCTTCCCTCCAAAAAAGGGAAGTGAGATTCTGAGAGGAGGAAGAAGAGTCACCACTCGAAGAGATGATGAATAGAAAAAATTTGCTACTCCAAAAGTTAACAACAGAAGTATCAGCAAAGGTAGACNATTGCTACTCCAAAAGTTAACAACAGAAGTATCAGCAAAGGTAGACCAAATGTGGGACTCCCTAGATAGTAGGCTTAAAACTGTTCTTAAAATTGTAGAGGAGTCTAGGGAGCGAGGTAGCAACCATGACAAAAAGAAAAAGAGAGAAGTGGACAATGCACATAACAAGGGTAATAGAAAAATGGATATCACTAAAGAGGTTGTGGATTCAGACATAGACAATGACGGTGGATGTGAGATATGCCAATATGACCATCCTAAGGGATGTTGCCCAATGATCTCACATCTATAAGAGTCTAGGTTGTATGCACTCAACCCATGACTTAATAAATGGCAAACACCCCGATGGTTACCTTATCCCCAAGGTAACCCAAGGCAGTTTCACCAACCTTCAACATATTATCCAGGTGGAACTCCACCACAACCCATTAAGTAACATCAATAGTGGCAATACCCATAGTCATGGGGGATGCCACCACTAAGGCAACAATACCCCTACTGGTAACTGGATCTATATGGCTACTACATGTAGCACCCGATCTCTCCACGTGACTTTGTTAGTCACGTTACACCACAACATCACTACCAAGCTCAAGAGTATTATAGAACTCCTTCTTCTAGGGGACATAACCCACAAGCATACCATCCTTCAAATCCATCTGCAACTCTGACATCAATAGCTCCATTACCACCCGCTTCAGCAATGCAAGGGGAACTCCCTACTCAATCATAGCAATGCAATGCCACAAGGGTTGTGAATCCTCAAACCGTAGTTGGTTCTGACAACCTTATGAAGAAAATACCTTTCTTCAAAACCAACAGTCCAACCAAGCCTTCACAACCACAAGCGGTTGAACCTCTAAATGCCTCTCCATCAAATAAGGCTTTCGAGCTCCCCTCAAACCAAAGACTAAGCTCAACACATACAGTTACGTTAACACATGCCATTACTGACTGGATTAAGGTGGGCCACCTTCCTAGGAAATTCTCTGATCTTGGAAGCCCTCTAATATATCTCCAAATCATTGGGAATGAACCATGTAAATCTCTTCTGGACTCAGGTTCTAGAGTCAACTTAATATCACAAGAGATGTACAAAGCCTAGAACCTACCTCCATTAAGAAAGAGAAATATTTTCCTAGAGTTGGCCGACCAGTCCATCACTATTCCCTTAGGACTAGTGGAGGACATCATTACCAATATGTGTGGGTGGTCGTACCCAGCTAATTTCCTAGTGATACAAGTAAACAATGGTAAAGGGGACTTCTCGATAATAATGGGAAGGGCATGGCTAAGTACTATAGATGCATGCCTAGGAATCCATGATCTTTCCCTAGAAATATCCAAGAAGAACACTTTTGGAAAGATTGAGAAGAAGAAGGTTCCATGCATCACATAGAGTGATACATGGTGAAATTATGTGCAAAAATCATGGGTTTTGCAAAGTTTACCATTACCTACATGAAACCGGTGTGCACAAGACATCAATATACAAAAGTGCCTGTATGTAGTAGCCACAGAACAAGAAGACACCTAGTGGCTGATAACTGATCAAGAGAGAAACTCACTAATGTGCATGGAACTAATTGAGGGAATAACTAGTGCTTACATTGAAAGCATAGATACACTAGAGCAAGTCCACTACCAACTTCCAAGCCCTAACCTTGAAAACATCAACTGGGGGAAGTTGGAAATTTTTGAAAAATTTAAACAAGAGCCCCTAGATTTGAAACCATTGCCCACTAGTCTAGAATATATGATCCTCAAAAATGGAAAACCAGTCATCATCAACATAAGAATTTCTTCCAAACAAAAAGAAAGACTACTGAAAGTGATAAAAAAGTGGTCAAAAGCCTTTGCCTAGTCATACCCCGAATTAATCGGAATAGATCCTAGGATATGCCAGCATATGATTTACACTAACCCCTCCATGAAACCTTGAAAAAAATTGTAGAGGTGATTGAACCCAAATTGAAGCAAGTAGTAAAAGAAGAAATAGAATAGCTTCTTAAGGCTGGGTTCATATATCCCATTGCTGATAGCAAATGGATTAGCCCTCTAGTGATCCTGCCAAAAAAAGGAGGTAAATGGAGGGTGTGCATAGATTTTAGGCTACTGAATATGGAAAAATTTAAGAATCACTTTCCATTGCCATTCGTTGACCAAGTCTTAGACACCATAGTAGGGCATCGCTATTATAGTTTCCTGGATGGCTATAGTGGATACAACCAAATATGGATAGCTCTAGAAGATCAAGCCAAGACAACATTCACTAGTCCTTGGGGAATGTTTGCATATAAACAAATGTCGTTTGGCTTGTGTATTTCCTCTACCACGTTTCAATGCCTAGTCATAAGCATATTCCAATAACAGATAGGAAACAAAGTGGAATTCTTTATGGATGACTTCTCCACTTATGGAACAAGTTGTGATCAAGCCTTGGACAGATTAGAGCAAGTGTTGAAAAGATGTGTAGAAACCAACATAAGGCTCAACTGGCAGAAAAGCCATTTAATGGTCCAAAAAGGCATAGTACTTGGACATAAGTTTTTACATTTAGGAATAGAGGTAGACCCAGATAAAGTTAGGGTCATCCAAGAAATCACCCATCAATCGAAAACTATCAAGGACATTCGTTCATTCCTTGGACACACTGGCTACTATAGGAGATTCATTGAGAACTTCTCCAAGATTACCAAACCATTGGTAGACCTAACAAAGAAGGATGCACCATTCGAATGGACCAAGGAATGTGAATGAGCATTCTAAGATCTGAAACAAAATCTTGTAGAAACTCCCATTCTACAAGCTCTTGACTGGTCTAGACTGTTCCATATAATGACTGACGTGTCCAATTATGCCTTAGGAGCCATACTTACACAATTAGATAACCAAAAATGTCCTTACTACATCCACTGTGCAAGTAGGAGTATCGCTAGTAGACAACTTAACTACAAAACTATAGAAAAATAATTAATGGCTATAGTGTTTGCACTGGATAAGTTTAGGCATTAGGTGTTAGGTTACAAGGTGTTCATCCATACGGATCATAGTGCAATCTAGTTCCTCATGAACAAGCCAAGGGTTAGCCCTTGTATTATATGGTGGTTGGTAATCCTATAGGAGTTCAATATAACGATGATCGATTGAAAAGGCACTGAGAATGTAGTTGCAGATCATTTATCTCGGTTGCAATGGGATAGCAAAGAGGATGAATATGTAATGTTTGATCATTTTCCTGATGAAGTCCTCTTTGCCGGTGTAGTGAATAACCAACCCATAGAGATGAATTGGTATAGTAGCATTCTCACCTATTTCCTTACTCAATAAACACCATAGGAGCTAGAATTTAGGAAGAAATAATAGTTTCTTCATAGAGCCAAGTACTTCATGGAGATCAACGGACAAATTTACAAAGTGTGTCTTGATGGCTTGGTTTGATGGTGCGTGCTTGAGGTGGACCAACTGAGAGTTCTCGAAGATGCTCATGAGGGCCCTTGTGGGGGTCACTATGCAAGGAGACAAATGGCTATTAAGATCCTACTTGTAGGATATTACTGATCAACATTATTTTGAGATGTCCATCAATTTTTCCAATCTTGTGAGTGCTGTCAACATGATGGGGGAATGACTACTAGAATGGAGAGTCTACAACAATGGATTCAACCATTAGAACCCTTCAACATTTGGGGAATAGAATTTATGACACCCATTATACCAATGTCCAATGGAAAAGTTTACATTGTAGTTTCCATAGACTATTTAACGAAGTAGGCTAAAGTAGCTACTGTTACAGACTACACATCATCTACAACTACATGATTTGTGCAACAACAAATCATAAATAGGTTTGGTGTGCCACGTGCACTTATTTCAGATAACGGAACACATTTCACAGATGCAACTTTTTAGAAGTTAATGCAACACTTAGGGGTTGAACATAAATTGACTACACCTTATCACTCCCAAGCTAACAAAAAAGTTGAGGTCACTAACAGGAGATCACTAAAATATTGACAAGGATAATTAGCAAGTATAGGCAAGATTGGAGCACTAAACTGAATGATGCTCTTTGGGCATACCACTTTACTTGAAAACTCCCTATAGGCTACTCCCTCTATGAGTTAGTGTACAGAAACCTTCCAATGCTTCCAATTCAAACCGAGCTTCGTATACTATCAATGGCTTGTGACCTCCACCTTGATCTTGATTTAGCACAAAAACAATGTTTGGAAACTTTAAACATGCTAGAAGAAAACTGGTTAGTGGACCTATCATCAAATGAGTTGCACAAGGCATATAACAAGCAACGTCATGACTTGAAGATTCAAAAGGTTAAGTATCAACTAGGAGATAAGGTTTTTTATTGGAATCCCACACATGTGCCACAATGCACAAAATTTCAAACACTATGGGAAGGACCTTACATTATTCATACGTTCTTTCGTTCAGGGGTCATGACCATATACAAACCTAAGAGCCCTAATAAGAGATTAATAGTCAATGTGCAACGAACCAAACCCTTCCATAAACTTAGGACAACCAATGCACATACTGCCTCTGAGAAGGGACAACCCTACTCACTATTTCAGATCTCCTCCTTCCAACTTAGTCATGGGGGAGATGGCCACCTTTGCTGATCATTGAGGCCCTCAGTTACTTTTTAAGTTTTTGTTTTACACATTTTTGTTTTACAAATTTCTTTAACTTTTTTTTTACAACATTGTTCATAATTTTTCATTTCATTATGTGCTTGTTTGTTTTGGTAGGTTCATCACCTAATAAGTGCTCTTGATGGTGGTATGAACTATATTCTATTGATTGCTGATGTTTGGTTTTTACCTTGGAGTTATAATGTTGATACTAAGGTATGGTTCTTTTGAGATAATAGGCAATGAGTCCACGTCACCCATGCATTCATGAATTTCTATGGTCTCTCTTGGCTTGGAAGTGTACAGCCTCTTTCTTAATAATGAAACTATTAACGAATTGGCGACTGGGTATTTCTCATACTAAGGACTCAAGGACTGAAAATGGTGTGACTTCAAGGGGATTTGATGCATTTATGTTGGCCATTCTCTTGGGTGCTTGGATGTTTTCTTCTTGAGTTTTTCTTACCATTCTAGCATTGCTCTATTATCAGGAAGTTGAGCTAATAAAAATAATAATTCTTTGCATGGTGTGGTTCTCACCATAAAAAAAATAGTGAGAATTCAAAGCACATCCCTTAGAAAAAATAATCATCTAGGCTACAAGCATTGGTTATGGAACTAAACAAACATGTTCCCTCTAATTAAGGTGCTCTCTTGCTTCCTACTTTTCCCTTTCTCATTTCCTCGAAATGGTGGTGACTCTTTGGAAGAAGCATTCTTGTTACTTCAGGTGGATGGATTGGCCAAGTGTATTAATGCGAAATCACTAAAAGTGGATTTTTTGAGGCTATATTTGGAATGAGATCTCCTAACTCACATTAACCATAACTACACAAGGGGTTGTACACCACCTTGTTCTTGGGACTCCATTCCATTCTCTTATTTCCATCATTCTTCCTTCATTTTCCACCTCATTGCTAGTTGTATTAGTAGTCTATATTTTGGTTGATGCATTGTTTTCTTTTTGGTAAATTTTTGTGGTTAAGACTTTAAATCTTGCTCCCAAATGACATTTCTAGAGCGTACAGAATCTTTGAATGTGGGATTATCAAGGCATAAAAGGAATGAGCTTGCTTTCGGGAGGACCCACTAACATTCCTATTTGGTGCATCAGTTAACTTCTTTCCCTTAAACATTGCTACAATCAACATTTTTTTGTTCATTTCCACCTCTAACATCCATTTTATCAGTGTTTTCATTGTTTCTTTTTCTCCTTCTTTCTTATTCCTTATCTTTTCCCATTCTATCGCTACTATAGGATCACTCTTAGTCATGGGGGTCTTGTTCCTAGTCCAATTTCTTCAATTTTTCCCTAACCCCTACACCTTGGGTAGTCACCAGTGTTATATCTCCAAAATCCGTATTAGCCATATCACAACTCAGCCAATCGACCTTACATCGAGGCAAGGTATCAATTGAATTGTGATTTGCTTATCCTTGCTAATATGAGACTGTGTTGTATGTGCAGATGGTAATCATGCAGCAATGGACTGGACCTGGAGGAAACTCTTAGGATGGACTGGTGCTGGAACAATTATGCAAGGAACAAGATTGATGACACGGTTATGGATGGACAATGAAAGGTGAAATCTTGGTATTGGTAACAACACATCTTCTTCTTCTTTTTTCTCTCTCTCTCTTCTTTCTCAGCTGCCAAATAAGGCTAGATGTCAATTGTGTATAGTGTTCACTCTTGTATTCATGAACACTAATATTTTCATGTATTGTAATGATTGATCCATTCACACATCATCCCATTCACCATTAGTTGTCATTCAAGTCAATAATCCCATACCTTCCCAATATTTTGTAAGGAACTTGAGGATGAGTTTTCATTCAGTCATGGGGGTATGATGAGCCATGATATGACGTACACAATATCGCATCTACCACGCGATATCGCGTCATGCCTCTTCTTCTATAAATAAGAGGCAGCTTCCCTTGTTCAAGATAGTAAGACTTAGAATTTTAGCCAAACTCTTGTAGTTTTACCATTCCTAAGTTAGAATAACTCATGTGTGCCTGCAGCAGGAGTCATAGAGTGAATGGATCTTTATTCGAGCAATTTGTACCTGAACACACATTTGTGCATAGCAATAAAGATGAACTTTATGATAAACCTTGTAGCATACAGACTAAGCTAATTAGTAATTAATTATTGTTGAATGTTTAATGCTTTCCTAGTTAATTAATCTCTCTCTCAACCTTTAACTCTCCTAGTTAAGTACACTCAGTACGACCACTTCGAGCATGTGTGGAGTGCTTGGTAACCCAGTAACAATTAGCATTTGGTAATCCTAGCAGCGTTGCACTAGTTCAAGATGTGTATGGCAAGTGGGAACGGATACTGGTGTTAGGAACAATTAGAACTTAGTTCGTGAATAGTTAATGTAATTTAGTCACTTAGTTCTCTTTACCTTCCCTTATTAGCATAAGACATTAAAAAGATAAAAAGCTATAAAAATCACATACCTCAAACTTACTTAACCATACAACTATGACAATAGAAGTAAGTTTGGGAGGACAATGATTGATTAACCCTGAGTGTTCCATTAAGGCGCATAAGCACTTAGTCCTTGGAGTTCAACTGGATTGCTTATGAAAAGCTTGTATTCGTATGGTTGTGTGTAGGGGTACCTCGCCACTCATCAACCATCTAACCATCAACATAGCCGAGTTCACATACTAGAGATTGACAAGCTCCATTTATTTCATCATTTCCTCTATTTGTAACTCCTTTAGGTGAATTTCTACTTTATTGTACTAATCAATCCCATCAATGATGGGCTACCACACTTCACGTCCATGTTGGAGTTTTTGGAGGATCTCATTCACCTTTGTCTTCATCACTTGAATATGTTTCTCATTTACTTCTTTATATAAGCCAACATGGTCTCTATAGTGATCCTTGAGTCTCTTGAATTTAAGAGCCTCTAATTTCTAGTGGCTACCTCTATTACAATCTTTTAGAAAAGTGCACGAACCTCCTTCATGAAGAGTTTTCTATTCTCAAATGCCAATCTCCTTAACTCTACGTTTGCTCTAGCTAGGTGCTTCTACTATTGATGGATAAAATTAGTCAATTATTGTTTATGCACATCAAAATTTTGCAAGAAATGGTCTTCTATGGTTAGCTACACATTCTCTTGGTAGGTTAAATGCAAGGCCTTCTAAATCTTGTGCTAGGTGGCCTCTGCTAAGGATCAGTAGAACACCACCATCTCCATTACACCCTCAACCCATTTCAACCTGGTGTGAAGTTGTTCAAGAGCTTCATCTCTTGTCAATGCTAGGTTGAAAAATGTAGGGTCAACAATCTAGGCTGTTAATTCAGCAACTTCAAAAACCAATCATTCATTTAGTTGCTTTACTATCTCGAGTTACCCTTCCAAAATAATGTTCTTTCTCCTTACCTCTGGTAGCTTTGAATGGGGTGTAGTAATACTATTCAAAAGATCAAATACATATGGAATTAGTTGTCTAGTTTCTACCAGTTGGTCTAGTAGCTATTCATATTGTGCTATGCTTAATTTGCCACTTATGATCCCTGTGGACATCTACACATCTTTAAGTGTAGTGACATCTAGTATAGATTTCATAAGTACATTGAGTATTTTGATAATTTTGATAGCAACCATCTCTGCTACTATTTCTTGTCCTTGGTGTTACATCACTAGTACTATTGCCCCCTTGTCTTCCTCTAAGTGCATCAAGAAGGTCGCAACATTCCTAGAAATATCTAGCAGTGGTTGCTATTTTGAGAGAGATAACATTACCTCTTTGGTACTAGGATTCAACCTCATAAACAACTACATTTTTTGGACAAAGAAAATGGATCCACCTCCCCCATCAGGCTAGTTTTTTAGGCCACCTCATTCAGGTGAGTCATCACTAGCCAATACATAGATAAGTCTCCACCACTCATGCCTACTTATTGCTCTTACTTACTCAAGAGCCATTCTTTGTACTTATGAAACCATTGAGATGTTGTAGCAATGTTTGACATAATTTTCTAAGTGGTAGGTGGAGGTGTTGGTTGCTATTAGTTTAGGAATCTAATGAACATATTTCACTTCAACCTCTTCCCTAAGAGGACCTATGGCATGGGTTACAATTGGTTCTTCCTAGGCCTATTCTTATCCCCTATCCATTTTGGCCATTTCTACCTTCATTGAGATGGTCCTTCTTGCATGTGTTTACCTTTTAGTGTCATTTGTAGTCACAACACATTCATGGATTAGTAAATATAATGTGTAACTTTGAATATTTTAATACTTTATATTGTTGGTTTTTCACACTTGGATATGGTTGGACCCTAGAAAATTTGAAACACCACAAAGTTCTGAGCTTAGTACTTCTCCAACAAGAATCGAGCTAATTCATGATGCTCCCCAGCATGACTGAAGCTTGAGGACCTTACAGGTAGCTTCAAATGGAGTCAAACTGAGCAAGAAATGGTTCCCTAGGACCCATAGAAGACCACGACATCTGCTATCAAACCTGGCAACTTCGAAGCTTGAAATACTTAGTTTACACTAAGTATGTATTCTTAGTGTATACGCCCAGCATATACGCTCGATGCTCACAGCGTATACGCCCAGCGTATATGCCCAGCATACATGCTAAGCATAGATGCCCAGCGTAGACACCTCACATGTACGCTTAGCAGGTACAATTGATGAATATTCCCAGCATGCAATCCCCGAAGATGGAAATAGCACTACGAAGCAAGATTTGGTATAAGGCAACAACTCACACGAGCAAAGCAACCATCAGCGTATACGCCCAGAACATCCAGCATATACACCAGCATCCATAGCGTATACGCCCAGTACATCTAGCATATATGCCCTCCATGCCCAGTGTATACACCCAGTACATCCAGCATATATGCCCTCCATGCCCAGCGTATACGCCCAGAGTCTACACCCGCCTGATACATCATATATGCCCAACGTATACGCCTAGTAGATGTAATATGTTGTACACTTATAAATTTTATTCTTTCACACCCGGTCAATGCACCATGTGTCACCCAACTTGTATCTAATGTCAAAACCTGTATAAAACCCCAATTTTTCACTAGGGGGAGGGAGGGGCAATTTTGAGCAAACCAAAGAGAAAAACAGAGACGTTAAGAACTAGACCAGAAACCCTGTACGCTGGACCTTACCCTGCACGTTGAACATATAGCCTCTATGCTGTACTTGTAGTTTGAACCAGCACACAGTCATCCCTGCATCCACCGGGGCTATTCTTCTACCTTGTGTTAGAGCCACAACTACGTTAGACCGGTGCATTGTAACTCTCATTTTGTAATAATATTGCTACATTTTCTACTTAAAATCTATTATAGTTTTTCATTAATTGTTACATATTTACTGTTTACGCCCTCGTACGTTTACGCTCTATTTCCATCAGTTACGTTGTTTACATTTTGTTATACATCTGTTATGCCGTTTACATATAACCCAACGTATAGCACCTCGGTGTACGTTCGGGGAAATCCTTGCTTGATCCGCGTGCAGACCACTCAAGGTACTCTGCCTTCATTAATTCCAGCTTGCCCTCAAGCAAAGGTAGGGTCTTCTGTGCATGTTCGGACATCTCCCGGTCTCTGTTTCCTTCCAGCCAGAGACTGAAGATTTTGAACGGTACAGAAAATGGCACTAGAAGGAGGGCTTGACTTATTTTTTGTTTAATCGAAACACTGATCACGTTTCCTGTTCAAACACAGTGTTTACGCTGCTACAATGTCTATGCTGCTACAATGTTTACGCTGCTACAGTGTTTACGCTGCTATAGTACTGCTACAGTGTTTTTCAACAAAAACACACAAAACGAGCCCGTTTCAAAGCCGAATTTGCTGCGATTCACACCTACTTCAAACCAGTCTAAGTACTAATGGCCACCAACATGGATCACCTTGTCCAAGGCATACAATACACATAACATAATGATTCTGAGATGACTTCCTCTTACCTGAGATCGCCATCTGCGTACGACTATGGTTCATAATTTCATACTTAGCCAAATTTTCTCCTGTTTACGCTGTACACTCTGGACACTTTAAAAAATTTTCAGTGTTCACACGCCAGACACTCTGCACACTTAGCCTGAAACACACTCAGCACTTGTTAGCTAGCTCGTATGCTACCCCGTCACACATCACCATGGAGTCATCCCAGATCTCTAATGCACATGCCTTCATAGTCCCCATACAAGAACAGTACAACTACATCTGTGTGAAGATTCAGGCCAACCTTCCTATTGATCACAAAGAACAGGAGGCAAAACGAAACTTCGAGCACATATACATGGGAGGTCATGAATTTTCCCCCTCCATATATAACATCATCCCCCTTTCCGATCCTCATCATAGGCTCATCTCCCAGCTCCTTCTGGCAAGGGGCCAAAACACACAGCGATCCACTGAGGAGCCCCAAAACCAACATGATGTAGATGACTTCAAGGCACAATCCAAACTTGAGGATTCATACCACACCCTCAATCCCCATGCCTATGTGAACCCATCACTCCATCCTCGCATGGGATAGATGACCACTCACCAAGTATCAATGAGCACACAAGCACCAATATCCCAATAGAGATTACCCACCCCCATCTCCACCTAGTACATACCACACATGCAAACGCATGGGCTCACTTTCACTACATCAGACCTGCACATCCAGGGTGTCACTTCACAGTTTGTGGCTAGGCAAGGAATCATACACCTTGTTCAACAACCCACTCACTTCAACGTGTCACACCCCATAACCACAACTCTGAACATTGCTCCACAGCAACAAATGACAACCCAACAACCTCCCCAACCAATTAATCTGCCTACCGCTCAAGAGTGGGCAGAAGCTAAACAAATGATGCAAGCATTAGCTGAAGAGGTAAAGCACCTCAGAACCGGAAAACACTGAACAAGTTAAAGTACTAGACTTCTACCATGACAATCCAATTAGCTCTTTAGTGCCACCGTTAGCTTTACCCAAGGGAATCACACTACCCCAGTTAACTAAGTATAATGGGAAGGGAGATCCAAATGCTCACTTAGCCATGTTTCGATCAGAAACTCTATTGTTTCAAGCTTGGCCCCACGCAATCTTGCACGTGTTTGCTATGTCCTTAACGAGCATAGCCTTAGACTGGTACCGAGCCTTATCTCGTAACTCCATATCCTCTCTTGAGAATCTGTTACATTAGTTCATTACCAGGTTTAAGTACAACCTGAAGCCTGAAGCAACCCTAGACACTCTGATACAGGTGAAACAAGCACCACTTGAGCCTATGCAAAAGTTCATCCAACGATGGAGTGTAGCCCTTAAGGAACTTCATGAGCCCATCCCTCAAAAGTATTTGCTTACGATTTTGAAGGGAGCCGTGAATGACTTCATTAAGTCAAAATTGTACTACCTAAGTGCTCAAAAATTGAGCCAAGCATTCACATAGATCAAGAACATTGAACAAGCTGCACAAACTAGCAATGATCCCGCCTATGTGGCTTACAAGAACCAACACATTGCCAAACAACAGACAACAATAGAAACTATAGCCACAAGCACAAAAACAACAAACACCAGTACCAACCCGCCTACAACAACAAGGGCCACCCCAAGGCCTAACTTTTAGTGCAAGGATCACTCTAAGTACACATCGCTACCTGTGTGACCTTTGGAACTACTAGATCAACTCCTTAAAGCTGGGAAAATCCAATACAAACATGTAGCAGAGAATGCTTGCCGCCAACATGATAAGTTCCTGCAAGTTACTAAGGAACCCCACCTTAGCAACACCAAATGAGCCCCCGGTTCCATGACATTTCAAGTTAGAATAATTCTATCACTACCACCAAATGTCTGGTCATAATACCGACACATGTCATGTGTTAAAGGATGATCTACAAGCAATTATAGAACGGGACCAACTGAATGTCAACACCCTGAATCAACCTAGCATAAATGATGCCTCCTATGTCATAAACTCCATTGGCATAGATAGTAAGCCTAAACCTGTGCAGCAACCTTTTGTGATCCATGTGCCTCCCAGTAAGGCAACAATCCTCTCCACCTCCACAAGCAAGGGGCCTCCCATCGTCATCAAGGTGCCACCTAGAGCACCGATGACACCTTTCATGGTCAAAGTACCACCACCTCACACGTCCGCTAAGACGTTAAACTGGCAAGATTCAATGCCACCTAGAGCACTGATAACACCATTTGTGGTCAAGGTACCACCACCTCATACATCCGCTAAGACGTTAAACTGGTCAGATGCAACGCAATCCCAAGCACCGAAGACACCCTTTGTGGTCAAAGTACCACTAGAGTTGTCTGCTAAGACGTTAAACTGGCATGTTGCATCAACGACAATAGCAAAGAAACCTTTCGTTATCAAGATGCCACAACAGGCTAGTCAAACAACAACAACACCTTCTGAACTCCCATTTTTCATAAAAGTGCCACCACGCGATGGCCCCTCACTTACCCTGAGCCCAACCGTAGGAAACGTCTCAACCACTCCTTCCTCTAGAGTCAACCTTGCCAATAACACGGATAAGTCTACCAAATGGCAGTAGAAGAGGACAAACGAACAATGAACAATGCCCACAGCTGAAACAAAGGACATACCTAGTATACAACAATTGAACACTGGGGGCCCTGTCCCTAAACCCAAACAAACAAGGCCCAAGGCCTCAACCCATACAGAGGCAACCAACACACCGACAAACAACACAAACTTTGTAGCTACACTGGCCCAGGTGAAACAAACGCTTAAACAAAAGAACACAACCATGAGCTTGTACGATTTAATCATGACATCATCGGCTCATTACGAAGCCTTAGCGCAAATGTTAGCATCCATTCCTGTTACAGAGGACATCCCTGCTAACATGGAATCCATCTGTGCAACGATTTCACAACACACACCACAAAGATTGGGTTCAAACACCTTAGCCTTTCGTGATGATGCAGTTAAACGTAACCCTTAATGAGGGGAAGTTACAACAGCTCCATTATCAATTAGTGTACGTGTTGTGCAATGTACCATTCGTAGAGTGCATGTTGATAACAGTGCGGCAACAAACGTAGTTCCATACTCCGTCATCGACAAACTAGGCATGACAGATGAGATCATGCCAACAGAAACCACGTGTTTAAAATCTTTCAATGGATCATGTATCACAGTTAAGGACACAATCAACTTAGCCTTTGTGGCAGGAGAATAATTCCCCACCAGCGTGGAATTCACTGTCATAGAAGAGATGCCTAGTTTCAACATGATTCTTGGTAGACCTTGGCTAGCACAACAACGAGCCATTTCCTCATCGATACATCAAGAAATCCGCCTTCCATACGAAGGTGTACAAGTCATTATACATGGAAACAACACTTCCTTTCAAGCTGACCACAACAAAGACATGTCACAGGTCTTGAGAGAGGAGCCTCTTGAAGCAACACCCACAACAACAAACACAACACCTAGAGCTAAAATGCCCAAATGAGGGGCAAAAACTGAAAGCCTCCTAGAGCAAACTAGCACGCCTCCTAAACCATGTCCGACTAAGAAACAACCACATAATCAAGACTCCCCTATGGCCAAAGACACGTCTGATCTCTGCCACTCTTCACCTTTGTTCATTGTGCATACATCACCTTAGTTTGTATTGTATTAGCTTACGTGTTCTCTCATGGCCCGAAAAGGCCTTAAACTAAACCATGGCCCGAAAACACCTTAAACTACCACTGTTTCAAATTATCTTCTATTTATTGATGCATTTCAGTTCATGTTTTTTGCAGTTGCTATTTAATATTGTTTTCTCTAGTAGCTTTTGTTTACAGGATCATACAGATGCACACGCATGCATCCACACAGAGTAGTCCTGGCATCATGACTTAAAACTTATACCACAAAATGTCCTGGCGTCATGACGGTAAACCGACACCATAGAGCTTTGTCCGACATGACACTAAACTGTCACACTCATTCACCAGAGTCCACTAAGACTATAAACTAGCTTGCCTCTTCATAGTCTGCCACGACTATAAACTACCATTGTACCATCCGCTACAATGATAAACTGGCAACATCCAACGGGTTATGATGTAAAAATAACCCACGATAGTCTGCTAAGACTATAAACTAGCTAGATCATTTCTGGCACATTCATCTACTACTGTAATTCATGACATTTTTTCATCAATGCCTGCTGCATCATTCATCACACCAGATCTGATAACACTATTGCTGCTCATTCTGTTTGCCTTAAGTTTCACATGGTGCCTCCATTTGCATCAGTCACATTCATTCCTGAAGTGTTCGCTAACTCATTCACTTGTGGTTTTCTTGTCTTCTTGGAGTTGTGTTTGCAGGATGACACCCAGTGGTGCTCGTACACAGATACACTTCATCACAGTGACAAGGTGCCACATTGTTTCTAACACATGTAACCAGGTTAATCAATCTGTTCAAAAGCACATTCCCCGTTCCCAATACATTCTTCATTTCCCCAACACTCTTACTCCCTTTCCTACCCGGTTATAGTTCCCAAATACACCCCGTACACCTCAAAACTCTATGCACACTGTTACACACTACGACACTCTCAAGCAATTGCAACACACAATATGGCACATGAACATGAGTGCAAAATTGAAAGAAAGCTCTTGCCAAAAAATAAAGAGAAAAAAAAAACAGAAAAAAAAGAGACAAAACAAAAAAAAATAAAACACAAAAAAAAGAGAGAAAAAAAAAGCAAAGAAAAAGAAAAGAGCAAAGAGCAAAATGAACCATAAGACCCTTTGCACTTCCCATAAGCCTTAGGCGGGAAGGCAGTTGTCTTGGAAACAAATACTCATGTCTTAAGAGCTCAAGTAACATCTCATTACACAGCTTTGGCTCTCCACCAACAGGTTCTCTTTAACATCAAACAAGGGGCTTGTTCTTCTAGAGAACGCAACCCACCATCACGCGGCCAACAAGTCCTTTTAAATACTAAACAAGAGTCTTGTTCCGCAAAAGGATGCACATCTCATGTCTTGATTCCAGGTCTGCTAAACAATGGCTATTGACAAGGATCAGCATGACCCGTATATACACCAGAGCATCCCCTTTACCATGCACAATCCCTTGATCAGTTCCCAATCCCCACAATTTCCATTTCCCTATCCAGCTACAAACTTCATTTCCCCAATCCCATGTACTACTGAACACGGTGCGATGACATTTGGCCANGGTATCTTCAAACGGAGTCAAACTGAGCAAGAAATGGTTCTCTAGGACCCACAAAAGACCATGACATCTGTTATCAAACCTGACAACTTCAGAGCTTGAAATACTTAGTTTACACTAAGTATGTATTCTTAGCGTATATGCCCGATGCTCACAGCGTATACGCCCAACGTATATGCCCCAGATTGCATCCACAGTGTATACGCCCAACGTATACGCTCAGCATACATGCTCAATGTATTCGCCCAGCGTAGACGCCTGACATGTACGCTCAGCAGGTACAACTGATGAATACGCCCGACATGCAATCCCCAAAGATGGAAACAACACTGCGAAACAAGATTTGGTACAAGGCAACAACTCACATGAGCAGAGCAACCATTAGCGTATACGCTTGACAGACACAACGTATATGCCAGAACATCTAGCGTATATGCCCTCCATGCTAGGCGTATACGCCCAGAGTCTACACCCGCCTGATATAGCGTATACACCCAGCAGATGTAATATGTTGTACACTTGTAAATTTTATTCTTTCACATCCAGTCAATGCACCACATGTCACCCAACCTATATCTAACGTCAAAACCTATATAAATCCCCAATTTTTCACTAGGGGGAGGGAGGGGAAATTTTGAGCAAACCAGAGAGAAAAACAGAGACGCTAAGAACTAGAACAGAAACCCTGTATGCTGGACCTTACCCTGCACGTTGAACATATAGCCTCTACATTGTGCTTGTAGTCTGAACCAGCACAAAGTCATCCCTACATCCACCAGGGCTATTCATCTACCTTGTGTCAGAGCCACAACTGCGTTAGACCGGTGCATTGTAACTCTCATTTTGTAATAATATTGCTACATTTTCTGCCTAAAATCTGTTACAGTTTTTCATTAATTCATACATGTTTACTATTTACACCCTCGTACATTTACGCTATGTTTCCATTAGTTACGTTGTTTATTTTCGTTATACATCTGTTACGCCATTTACATATAACCCAACATATAGCACCTCGGTGTACGTTCGGGAAAATCCTTGCTTAATCCACGTGTGGACCACTCAATGTACTCTGCCTTCATTAATTCCAGCTTGCCCTCAAGCAAAGGTAGGATCTTCTGTGCGTGTCCGAACATCTCCCGGTCTCTGTTTCCTTCCAGCCAGAGACCGATGATTTCGGAAGGTACAAAATTGATTATTTTATTCTATTTTATTAATTAATTTTTATTATAAGTGACACTGGATCTTGTTGCAAAGGTTTAACTTCTATAATTTGGTGTTTAAATGTTGATTTCTTAGTTAAACCTTTATGGGAGTTAGAAAAATGATGAAAATGTTTCTATCAGAAATGGCATATTTGTGGCCCCCATGACTAAAAGCTTACCTCCAGGAGGTCAAAGAATAGAGTAATTTGGATAAACCATTAGAAATTTATGGGCTCTAGAAGGTTCTAGGCTCTAAAAATTTGAAAATCTCCCTTGGTGTTTATGAGAAAATGTGAAAATTTCTAAGGGAGATCATGCATATTTATAGTATTTTTATGTTGCATCGATGGGGCTATATATACAAGGCCTTGTATACGCATGGGCCTTGTACATGGGGCCTCATTTATAGGGTCCATAAAAAAATTTTCAAACTTAAATATTTCAAAAAACACAGGGAATTTTTGAATGAATTTGAGGTACATGAAGTCCTAGAAAAGCCAAGAATATGATGAAATCTTTGAAGAGGGTCTTTGAAAGCTCAAAAATTCAAAATTTGATGGAGAATATGTGAATTAAAGAAAATATGTAAAGGATCACATGATTAGATGTAAAAGATGGATGTACAAAAGATTTTTATTGCAAGAATGCCTAAGGATAAGGTGCTTAATGAACCCAACCAAGAGATATGCAAGTGGGTCCTTCCCATAGTAAGCACATGCCTTTTTTGCCCTTGCATAACTTCAACCTAAGGAGTACATGGGTCCCATATGCAATTAATGGTTGATGGAAGTTAAGGACGAAAACCTAGAAGATTCTACCAAAGAATTCAAGTACGTCAATCAAAGACATTAAACAAGAACATGGACACCAGATGTGAGGTGAGTTACAAGTAGCATGGACAGATGTTGGAGAAGGTGGAATGGAATTCCAAATTAATGTCATAAGAATCCATTGTGGATTTTTGTTTAAATAGCTTGAGAAGATCCATCCTTATTCCAAACCAAAACCAACCACTTTTAGTGACTTTGCATTACCACTCCAAGACCAATCCATCCCATCAAGACACAAGAGTGCTCCCATAGAATAACTACTATTCCTTAAAAGAAGAAAAGAGAAGCAAGAAGTGAGAGAGGGCCTTAGTTAGATGGGACCTTTAAGCATGGGTAACATGTCTTTCTAGTCCCATAACCAATGCTTGTAGCATGTTTATTTGTCTAAAGGTTGTGCTTTGAACTCTGATTTTTTTTCTTATTTTGTTATTTTTCCTTCTATTTTTTGAATCTTTGAATGGGAACCATACCATGCAAATACCTATTTAACTTTCTATTATTGGTTAACATGGAACGATAAGAAGCATATTAGAACACTCATGCACCCAAGTACGTAGAAGAGTATAAAGAGTATTAAGTTCCCTTGAAGTCACACCCTATGCAAACCTTTGAATCCTTCACAATTCTAGAACCTACCAAGGTCATAAATTTATTAAAAGTTCATTTAATAAAAGGGACCTCATACTTCCAAAACAAGAAAACCCATAGAGTTTGTGGATGGATGGATGTCATGGATCACTGCTTGTTCTATGAAAAAGAAACCATGTCTTAGCCATCAGTATAAAAATTAAAACATAGAAACCAAACATTAGCAAACAAAACCTTAAGAACAAACCACCATTAGTAATAGCTACAACACCATTATGTCCCATTGGCACAAAGCATTTTTATTAACAAAAAATTATAAAATCACACTAAAATAAAGTAAAAGATATAAGTGTAAAATACTCAAAAAAGATTTAAATGTATTAACGATGGTGTAAAATAGAAATGGTGTAAACTAGGAAAAATTTTCAAAAATCAAAAAGGTGTAAAATAAATATTTTACAAAGAAAAAAATGTGTAAAAAAAAATAGAAAAATTAAGGAGCCATGTATATGATTAACATAGATGGCCATCTCCCCCATGATTGAGTTGAAAGGAGGAGATCCAAAGAATTAAGTATGGTTGCCCATTTGTTGAGATATTTGTTGCACTAGCTTGCTTGGGCTCATGGAAAGGCTTTATCTATTGGATGTTGACCAACTGCTTCTTGTGTGGGATTTTAGGTTTGTATATGATCATGGCCCTAGAAGGAAAGGCTTTATCAATTATATAAGTCCCCTTCCACAATCTTTAGAATTTAATTCATTGAGATATGTGTGTGGAATTTCACTAGATAACCTTATCTCCTAGTTAAAATTTCTCTTTCAGTTGTAGCAATCGAAAATGCTGGCGGCCAGAAAATGCCAAGCGATCATTGGCTGGTGACAACCTTAACCCTATTTCTATGGGAGGGTTATGCTGGATGGGATGGAAACAGGATGCCCTGAATGGTTTGGTCGATCAGACAGGGACTTAGTTGGTGTCTATATAACCTTTTGCAATGTGTGATTTGAAAATGAAACTGATATTGCGAAGTAATGATTGAACGTAAAAGAAGCAGAAAATAGTGTAAAATGAAATAATAAGTTGGAGACAAAGTAAAATTTAGTTAGAAAAATGCACCGCTTTGAAGCTACAACTTTGCTATGTCAAGATGGATACCATCAGTTGCATAGTGCTAGGAAGTGTAGAGATCCCGAGGCTAACCAAGACATGTAGAGCGAGACGGCTGTGTTCTTGAATGCAGACTCAGGTGTTAAGAATGCGAAGTGCTACCAAGGTGGTAGGAAAGAGTAGAATAGAATGCCAACTAAGAATGCTAACTATTTACGATGTTGAAACAAGAAGCTTACAATGCTCGAGGTTACAGTGCTATCTTGCTTGCTTGTTAGCCAACAACATCATTAGCCAACTAGACTGCTTAGAAAATTGAAACTAAAAGTGCAAAAAGGGAGCCCGAGTGCTAGAAGCTAGAAAGCTAGAGAGGCTAGAGAGAGAGGAAAAAAGTTGGAAGAAAAGCCCTTTTAGTGTTGCTCATTCATTTATAGGACCAAGGGCACATGAAAGATACGGTTTGGACACCACATGCCTTGGGCCTATGCTAACTTGTCTATGTTGCACGTGCTTGCATGACTATTGGGCAAGCCTACCATGTTGTAATTACAAACCTAACATGTCGTAATTACATTGTTAGAGAAACGGTGTAATTAGGTGAGATGCATTAATGTCACGTAACTGCTCACTACATCTTACTATGCTTTGTATCGTAGCACTTGGTGTAGCGTAGCATCTTGTCACATTATGCTACGCTACACAACGTAGTGTAGCATAACTATCAGTTTGAAGCAAAAAATTTGTGTTGTGTCTCACTACATGTGTTGGGAACCTTTGCAGTATTGTGACTGCTAGTTGCAGATTTGCTACACCATGCTACGCTACATAGCATATCATAGCGTAGTAGTTGTCCTTAGCCGCAAAAACATTGTCAATATGAAAAATTTTTCTTTTGCACTATGAATTTTGTGAACCTACTGTTCCTGCCCTTATAGATGCCTTCTATCAACTTCCGTAGAATTGCTACGCCTCGCTGCGCCATGTAGCTTAGCGTGGCGTAGTAGCAATCATGACCTGATTTTGGCCAAGTTCGCTACTTTCTAATGGAAGGAGACATTGCTGAAGGACTTGAAGGTGGGCAAGGGGGCTGACTGTCCAACCTTTTGCTATACTATTCTATGTCGTGTAGCATAGCATAGCGTAGCACTATGCTTCTACAAATGTCTTTTAAATTTTTCTATGCTACACGACATAGCGTAGCAAGACTTCTTGACTTAGAAAACTTGCAGAAGTGGATAGTCTAAAAATCAAAGCATCCATCTCCTGAAGAACTACTATAATGTTGTGCAAATTGCAAAGGCTTGGTGAAGTAGGCATGCCTTCAAATTTTGGGGTGTTTCATTGGCCCCTCTTTGTTGATGTCTGGAGGATGGGCTTGAGAGATGTTGAGAAAGAAAGAAAACACCATGGAAGACAAAATGCTAACATTGCCTCTTGATGAGCGTCAAGACATCTCTTAGTTATGCTTGAGAGTGTTGCATTGGTTTCCAAGCAAAGGGCAAAGATGAGGTTTAGCAAAGTCCCTCATCGGAGTGCTCATGAGGAACTTGTTCATGTTTTCATCTTTACTCTAACCTTCGACCTTGTGTAGGATAGGTGTTTCCTTCGCAGGATGAGTTGCGTTACATCTGTGAAGGGTTTTGACCTACCTACAAATGCTTCCTATGAAGCAAGCTATGTTACGCATGTCATAGAATTTGCACTCTGAAGTAGTCAAGCTAGTCGAGGCACTCACTTCGCAACACCGTAGCATTTGCTGTTGTAGCAAGATGTACCCTAGGCCGCACCTTGTAATCACAATGAAGAATGAGATGTGAAGTGAGGGCAGGAATGTTACTTGCTACAGATGTTGTTGAAGCTCTTGGATACTCATGCTGGTGCATGATATCCAAAGTAAGAAGGCCAACAACAGCCTTGGCAGCATCGTTGCGATGGAGCTAGCATTGATGGTGCCAGGAGTTGCTGTGAGTGCGGATGCTCTAGAATCCCTTCCAAAGGCATGCATTCTTAGTTTAGCTATGAGATCAGCTACCACATAGCTAAAAATCTTTTGAGCCGAGGTGTTGGCAGGGGGCTAGAGGATGATAATATTGTGGCTCGGCCACAATACTGTTGGAACTCCAGTGGCGGGCATTGGCCGGGGAACTACCATTAGGGCGGTGGGCTGTGGCGGCGGTAGGTCCAAAGGGCTAGTGTGATGTCATACGACATCTTCAAAGTAGCACAATGCCAAGGGTGGCAATGTCACATGTGTTCTAGATCGTGTTCCCATTGTGTCATGAACTGCATTTTGGAGCTGCAATGTCCCACCCCCCACGTCGGCATTGTGCATGCTCGTTTGATGTCTACTTGGTGTAGATGCATGCTAGGGATGTGACGTGAACCCATTTTAAGGTCTTGGTGGACTGTGTGCTGGTTTAGAGTCCTAGTGAACTACTGTGCTGGTTTAAGGTCCCAGCAGATCGGACATGCCAATTTAATATCAAGGCAGACGTGCCATGCCAATTTATAGTCATAGCGGACTAGCTGTGCCAATTTTACATCATAGTAGACACTACTCATTGTTGCTAGTTTAACGTTGTTGTGGACACTGCTTGATGGTGCTAGTTTAGCATCATTGCAGATGCTGCTTAGTGTCATTCCCAGTTTATCATTGTAGCATATGGTGTTCGATGCCTCTAGTTTAACGTCATTGCAGACGCTGCTCGATGTCACTGGTTTAACGTCATTGCAGACATTTCTTAGTGTCATTGCTAGTTTATCATTGTAGCGGACAGTGCTCATTGTCTTCATGCTTTAGATGTAGTACAGCTTGAGGTACAAGTGATTCACTAAGTTGGCAAACTTGTTGTTGTCCATGTCCGCTAGCTTGAAGGTTCCATTCCTGAAGGCTTTAGTCACCATATAAGGACCTTCTTAGTTGGTTGAGAATTTACTCACATGCTCATGGATGGCCTTGAGGATGAGGTCTCCCTTCTATACTGGTCGTTGATGCGGGTTTGCATGGTGCTTTTGTTGTTGCTTGCTTTGGTAGTGCTCTATGCATCCTAGCGTCTATGTGTGCTCCTCTTCTATTGAGTTGAGGTCGATGATCCGTGACTCTTTGTTTTGGGCTTCGTTCATGACATCTGAGAGGATCATTCAGAGTGATGGTACCTACAACTCAAGAGGCAACACAACTTCAGATCCATAAACAAGGTTGTAAGGAGTCTTACTTGTCGCAGTTCTGCATGTCGTTTTGTAGGCCCGTAAAATGTAGAGGATTTGCTTGTGCCACTGCCTCTTGTTGTTGCCAAGAATTCACCTCAATAAGTTGATGATGGACTTATTTGTAGCCTTTGCCTACCCGTGTTCCTACCAATAGTACAAGGAAGTGAATGATTGCTTGATGCCTAGGTTGCTACAAAAGGTTCGGGTTTCTGTACTACTGAATTTTGGACCATTGTCAGTCACAATAGTCATTGGAAGCCCAAACCTTATCATGATGTTGTCTAGGATGAAATGGCAAATTTGTTGAGACATCATTTTTCTCATGGGAATGGCTTCCACCCACTTAGTAAAATACTTAGTGGTGGTGATAATGAAGCTATGCCCTGCAAAGGACTTAGGCATGATAGGTCCTATGAGGTCTAGTCCCCGTCATTGGAAAGAACAGGTGATTTGCATTGGGTGCAGGTCCATAGGTGAGACGTGTATGAGATTTTTGTATCTCTGGCATGTGTCACATGTCTTGAATTTTGACAAGTAGTCGTGCTCCATGTGAGGCCAATAGTACCCTAGGCATTTGATTTTCGTAGCCATATCCCTAGGTGCTATGTGTCCACTACACAGTCCCTCATGCACTTCATTAACTACCTTCTACGCCTACTCCCCACCCACACATGCTAGCAATGTTTCATCATAAGAGCATCATCACAGGGCGTCATTCCCCATGAGCGTATATTTCTGGGCATGCTTGCAGATCGCATCTCTCTGAGTAGATGTCAGTCCACTTGGGGGCTCGTCGTATTGTAGGTAGGCTTTAATGTTAGCATACCACTCCTGGACATCTGCAGCACTGATGGAGGCAACGTGTCCCATCTGAGTGATAGGCTCAATACATTCAACTATCGACGTTGGTAGACTTGTGAACGAGTGTGGTGGAATGTTTAATGCAAGGGTGGCTAAGGAATTTGCCATGGCGTTCTCGTTGCGTGGCACGTGTTGCACATCTGTGGTTGCAAATTTCTTGAGCATGCTTTTTGCTAGGTCACAATAGGGTTGCAGGTATGTAGCTTTGCAAGCATAGACTTCAGTGATTTGATTCACTACTAGTCATGAATCACCGTGGATTTCCAAGTGTTTTATATGTAGTGTTTGGGTAGCTAAGAGGCCTCTGAGTAGCCCCTCATACTCTACCACATTGTTGGTGTAGGGGAACACAAAAAAATAAGCAAATAGGTGCATTTGCCCTGAGAGAAACGTAATGACAACACTTGCACTACCTGCTCACAAGGTTGAAGCACCATCAAAGTGTAGAGTAGCTTCTAGGTGCGATGGAACAATGTTGATTGTGCCAACATGTTCGTCTGGGAATTCAGGATCTATGGTTGCGTGGTCATCGACAAGTGAGGCTGTGAGTTGCATTGCTATGGCTTGACCCTTAGTTGATGACTAGCTTACATAGTGTAGGTCGAACTCCACGGCTTTTTCTTTCCATCGAGCTATCTTGCTACTTTCATACAGGCTGTTAGTGATAGCCCAGAGTATGTTGCTTTTGCAAATGATGTTGACTACACTGCGAAATATATAGTGCCTCCACTTTTTTAGTGAAAATAATAAGGTAAGGAAATTCCTCTCCACTTCATTGTATTTTTCCTCATGCACTATTAGTGCATGCCTCAAGTAATACACTAGTATCTCAGATCCTTCGTCTCATTTCCAACATAGCAGTGCTACGATAGATGTGTCAGAGGTGGCAAGGTAGATGAAGAAAGGCTTATCCCTTTGTGGTGGATGCACAGTTGGGAGGTGTGAAAGCTCTTTCTTCAAGTCGTCAAAGGCTTGTTGACATTGGGTTTTCCACTCGAAGTTGACCCCTTTCTTTAGAAGATGTTGCATGAGGTGTAACTTGTTAGTTAACTTTGCTATAAACCTTCAGATGAACTGTACCCTACCTTGCAAGCCACATCACTCCTTAAGGTTTGTAGGAGGTTCCAGGTTGATGATGGCCTTGACTTTGTCAGGATCCACCCTTATTTCATCCTTTGATACCATGAACCCTAACATGCGTCCGGTTTTCACACCGAAGACATACTTCTTAGGATTAAGGCGTAGATCATACATTTGAAAACATTTAAGGACTACCCCTAGATCACATGGGTGATTAGCTACCTCCTGGGACTTGACTGCTACATCATCCACGTAGTTGTTTAACATTTCTAGGATGTAGTCACTGAAGATGTAAGTCATGGCTCGCTGGTAGGTTGCTCTAGCATTCTTGAGCCCAAAAGGCATTATGGTGTAACAGAAGGTCCCCCATGGGGTCATGAAGGTTGTCATTAGTTGATGCTCTAGGTTTATGTGAATTTGGTTGTAGCTAGAAAATCCATTCATGAAGGATAATAGAGCATGACTAGCCATAGTGTCGATGAGTTGATCGATGCTTGGAAGTGGAAAATCATCTTTGATCATCACCTTGTTCAGATCCTAGAAGTCTATGAAGATTCATATTCCTCCCATTTTCTTAGAAACCACGATGATGTTGTACACCCATTCTAAATAATCAACTGTGTGAATGAAACCAGCTTGATATAGCTTGGTGATTTTATCCCTAATGGCTAGTGCGATTTCTGGTTTAACTTTATGAGCGTTCTGCTTGACTGCCTTTACATGCGGGTCTAGGACAATGTTGTGTTGTATCAGTCGTGGGTCCAAACCTGGCATGTCACTGTATGACCATGCGAAGACTTTGATGTTGTCTTGTAGAATCTTGGCTATGTTTTCATGTGTCTACATGTCTAGGAGGGAGCTAAGCTTTAACGTTTTTACTTCCCCCTTGGACATGGTTACAGGCATCTCAATGAGAGGGTCCTCAATTACATCCCCAGCCTCTAAATCTAGGGTTCAGACTAGATTCTTGAGATAGTCTAGGGATGCTTCTAAAGATGCTATGGTGCTAGCTGTGGTCGATCCCCAGTCGATCAGATCAGGGTTTAACTATCTTGCGAGATTGCCATGCAGACCTACTAGGGCAAAAGGTGTGGAGAGATCGTTATGGATTTCCATTTTTCGCTTAACTTGTCAAAATGAGACGAAAGCCTGGTTAAGAGGCACCTGTTGGTAGCAATCGTGCATAACAAAAACTTGCAAAGCACTGATGAGATGTATGATGTAGAGATTAAAATTTTACTAGTTTAAAGTCATGGTAGACCATTATGGCATGGAGATGCGGAGCTGCTAAAATAGGAAATGTAAAATTGTCAACATGAGAATGTGAAATTGCTAAGGAGAAAATGTCAAACTACCAATGCGAAAATGTGAGATTGCTAGTTTAGTGTCATTGCGAACTACAAATGTATAACAAATCAAAACATGCTAGTTTAAGGTCTTTTCAGACCAGTAAAAGTGCAACTATGCTACGATTTCTAGTTTAAGGTCTTTTTGGACTAGGTTAATCGAAATTTTTTTTTCATTTTTCAAGAAAGCAAGTAATTAGCTTGAAGCTTGTTATGGTTTTAATGCTAATAGTGCTACAATGTCATGGTGAGCATGCTACTCTATACGATGCACTCTGCATTAAACAGAGAGAGAGAGAGAGAGCGGGAGGTTTCCCTTTCCACCATTACAACCATAAATAGGAATTAAACCCTAGTAAGCTTGCCATTTTCATCGTAAGAGCATAGAGCCCATATTCGAAGCACAAGGCAATTTCAGAGGGATTGTGCTAACAGTAAGCAAGGTGGTTTTTTGCAAAGCGACGAGGAGAAATTTGTGAGTAGGACAATGGCTCCAAAGAAGGAATGCATGAATTTGGCACTTGCAAAAGTCGAGGAGGTGAAGCAAACCCTAGGGTGGGTGATACAAGCGCGTGTTGCAACATGGAAGGGCACCCCATTAACCTTGTGGGTTACCATGCTTCCTTTGTTTTTTTGCGATTCTGTTATCGTTCTTTGCTTCTGTTGTTCTCTGCTTTTGTTTTGCATCCTAGTTTTAGCCATTTGTGTTTTCTTTCATCACGTTGTTTTGGCCTTTGCATCACTGCTATTGCTTTCTTAGATGCGGTGAGTGCATAAACATTACGCTTTCATTGCATGCAAGGTGGCTTAAACTGCCACCATCGCGGTTGTCATAACCGCGGGGGTTCGGGTAGTTTTAGTTACTTAGCTTTTTGAATGCCATGACATAAGATCTTGAGGAGGGTTCAGCCATGCGTGATGTTATAGTGTGACACATGTTCTGATGGGACGTATTGTTAATTACCTTGTTAGGGTTAATTTCTCTATTGCTACGATAGGTTGTTTTTGCTACACTACCTCTTTCATGTTCTTGCTACACTACGCACAGGAAGAGGGTTATGCTACGCTATATGCATGAACTGCTAGGTGTTGCTATGTTGCCTGTGTATTGCACTTAGACATTATGCTAACACTTTCTGGTTGTGTTGTGCAGGATGGGGCTAAGTCCAATCTTGATTTTTTTAGATGTTATAGGGGTCCTATGTCATGTGAGAAAACCTGTGGCAAATGCTCCTCCTCCCTAGATACGTGTGGGAGAGCCAAGGGTCTAGTTCAGGAAAGTGGCACAAGACTTCTTATAATTCCTCCTTGACCACTTCAGTGTCATCGTTTGGTCATCCCTAGAGGAGGAGGAGCCAGATGGCATAATAGAAGCCATATTGCCTAGGGAAAGTTGGGGCATTCTGAGGTTTCTAATCGACAGGGCAATCATGAGCAGGCAAGGAGAAGGATCCAGTCAATGCCTAACAGGGTTAATGTGTTTAGCTTGGATCTGGGAGATGCCTAAGTATAGCTACTACCACCATTACAACACATTATTCCTCATGCGTTATATGGTGACGTGCTTACAGAACCCTGAAGGAACTATCTACTATGCTAGCAGGTGAGTTTTACAGCCTTGTTCTGCTGTGTTTGTGCGACACTAGCCATATTGGCCTAATGCTAATAGTATGCATTTGTTACCAAGTTCTTCATCAACAAGGATGACATTCATGACTGACTGAGTCTACTGGCTATAACACAGATAGCCCTACAAGAGTTCTCTTCTATTGAGAACCTACGAGCGGGTGTGATCGGTCAATGTGGGGGTGAATACCATACCTACCTAGGCCTATACCGCATTCCCTACAATTAGTGCAAGGGGTAGGGTTGGCTAGATGAGGAGTGGGCAGAACCCTTCAAACCGGTAATGGTTGAACAAGTTCTGGTTGACCTTCTGCCATTCCCATTATCGTATAGACCTGGTAGGCCAAATAGTAAGTGTCGCATGCTTAAGTGCTTTTGCAATCTTTTTATTTTCTACATTTTTATGCTAAACATTTTTTTATGAAATTTTTGTAGGGGCAAAGAAGCCCCAGGAGGTGATGGTGGTAACCGTCGAGACACAAAGGACAAACATCTACTTCAAATATGATGAAGTATAATCGATCCAATGGTGGATAAACCATGTAGCTTTGGACTCCTTGGTCCAGAACATCCAAAAGGCTGGACTTATGGATCTATTCCTGGCCCTAAATCTCAGCGTTCCTATCGCTGAGATGCTCTCCCTGGTCAACTCCTTTTTTGAAAAGGTAGGCTGCTTCCACACATGCATACAAGGCATGTGGGTGGTCATTGAAATCAATGACCAGCTGTTCATGAACTTGTTCAATCTTCTTGCTGATAACATCCTCATAGGGTCGAAGGGAAAGAAGGAGTTGACCCTTTAGAAGAAGGACATTTAGGAGTGGTTGGGGATTGCTAAGGAGTGAAAATGGCTCCCCATGGAGAAGCTTAAAGGTGGGCCTACTAAGGAGATCTACCCTATCTTCCGTGCTCACACATTCCCCCAGCTACTTATCCAAGGAAAGGTCCTGGGGATTGAATAGGCCTAGATAATGCATGAGGTCATGGAAGAGAGGGCTCGTTATAACTGGACCATCTTTCTATGTAAAGGCTTGCAGGCTGAAATCTTGGGACTCCATTAGAAATTGAAGTCCCATTCCAACATACATTATGCCTTCTACATAAGCTGTCTGAAGCGCTTCATGGAGTTTCTGGTGGTTCAAGAGAATGGAGTCTAGGTCATGCGAAATCGCAACTAGATTTCCAGACTGTGGATTCAGCAGATCCTCCAAACCACCTGAGCCCAAGATCCCCCAGAAATAATTAGGGAGTTGTTATTTGTGACAACTAAGGATCAAGTGGCTCACAATGTTCGTGGCTAGGACAGAATAGGAGAGATGCCCCTGGCTGTAGCCGGTAGCATGTCATGGGGTGAATGTCTCATAGCCGAGACTATGCCCAAAAAGTTGTAGTAGAAGATGCATCCCCCAACTGAGGAAACCTTTCGTGTGGAGGAAGAGAAGGGGTGGAGACTATGGCTTAAGCTGTAGAGGACGCAACCTCCCATTGGTAAACACATTTGTCTAATGCTTACTTTGTTTTTATCTGCTACGCTAGGTGATGTAGCATAGCCTAGTACCAGCTTTAAGCTAACTTTTTTTGGATTGATGCAAACATGTTCCTTTGACTAGTAGAGGAAGAAATAGAAGAAGAAGAAGGTGATGAAGAGGTATCAGCCCCTAAGACGGGGGCGACGAATAAAGACACGGAGGCCCCAGTCTCAAAAGAAAGGGCCCCGATCAAGAAGGGAAGAACCCCTGTCACTAAGGTGGGAGCTCTTATTATCAAGGAGAATCCTCCTACTAATGAAGAGGAGCCTCCTTTCAATAAAAAAATGCTAGTCTTCTAAAAGGAAAGGCACCAGTGCATGAGAAAGAGATCTATACAAACTTGGTAGAGACCTCTGCCAAGGCTACCACCATCATCTTGCAAAAGAAGGGAGACTACAATCAGACATTGGTGAGTTTGGAAATATTTTTGCCTTTTCTTAGTCCATTTTGGCCATTGCTGATATGCTTAGTCATGTAATAGGTGCTACTATTGATTTTTCAAGACCCTTTTCGATTCGTGCGAACTCATGGGCTAAGATCCCTGACAAATTTAAGTTCATGCAAGGAATCGTTAATGACATGATCAACTGCCTCCAGCAGGCAGACCCTGATGTGGGTAAGTAGTAGTGTTAGGTTCTCTCATGTTGTTATGCTAGAGTTTCTTGAGTTTGCTAATCTTGCTATGCTAACACGATTGCTATGCTCTTTGTGTCATGGCAGCCTCTCAACTCAAATGGGATTCGGCACAACCTTTGAAAGTCGGTGTCGTGCCTACACTCCTGCCTGAAGTGACCGAGGTGTCTCTTCATGCATACGACAAGGCTTGCAAATGCATTTTGCACTCGGCATGCTTCTTGTGGGAGTATAAGCATGTCAAAAAGGACCTATGGAAACGGGTCCAAAGAGTTGAGAAAAGAGAGGCTGACCTGGTCACCGAGGTATAGGATCTCAAGTCGAGGAACAAGTTCCTCATAGCCTGTGACACTAATAATGAGGACTGGTGCATGGATGTGATAGACTATGCCAAATTTTGGATTGTTGCATGTCAGAACATTGAAGCCACTTACAAGATAATCGAACAATGGATGCAAATGGACTTGCTAGCCTAGAAGTGTCAAAATTTGAAGGACTTCAATGCTAAGGTTTACGAATGGGGGCAATCCCAAAGAAACCATAAGCATATGTATAAATGGGAAAATTCCATCCATCATAAATTGTACAGGGATGCTGCTATGGAGGCATTTGCATATGAACAATTCATAAATGCCATTGACGCTTTTGAGGCCTATGCCAAGTTCAAGGAGTAGGTAAAGCTTACAGAATCTCCTGACCTAAAAGTGGACCTTCTCACAGGAGAGAACGCAACCGTCTCCTTTTCCCTAGGACCACCAAGGTGGAAAATCACCAAAACGGAGAGAGCTTCTGCGAACATTGAACCAAGCAATAGGCGTTGGGTGGACATCACAGCAAAGGAGGTCTAGCGTTGCCTCAGGCTTAGTTTAGACTAGATACCCTTTGAGACAGATGCAGACCCTTCTCAGGTTAACTACTTTCTACTGTGTTAATGCTTATGCTCTATTATAGTTTGTGTTTGTTGCCCTAGCTGACCACTTCACCCCTATGATGCAGGCTCCAGATGAGGGCGTAGGGCCCATAGCTGGAAGGAATAAAAATTCAGTAGAGGACAATGCAGGGGAAGGTGATGTGAAAGGAAATGATGTAGAAACAAAATCTGAAGATGATGCAAACAAAGACAACCCATGATAGCATGGGATTTTTTTGGAATTTTGAATTTTTGTGTAACAAATTTTGTAAACATTGTTTAAAAGAAAATAGTTTTGAATAAAGCAAAGAGAATTTTGTGAAACAAAATTTGATTCTGCGTTACCTCATACATTGTATACATGCTATGTTTCGAGTAATATGTTCATGCTTTCATGTGCTAGTTTTAGGCCATTTCACGCCATTGCTAGTTCTAGGCCATTTTGGGCCATTACTAGTTTTAGGCCATTTTGGGCCTTTGCTAGTTTTAGGCCATTTTAGGCCTTTGCTAGTTTTAGGCCATTTTGGCCCATTTCTAGTTTTAGGCAATTTCAGGCCTTTGCTAGTTTTAGACCATTTTGAGCCATTGCGTAACATAGTTTTAGGCCATCTGGGGCCATTGCGTAACATAGTTTTAGGTCATCTCGGGCCATAGCTAGTTTTAGGCCATTTCGGGCCATAGCATAGCATGCCAAAAGGATGGTATGTTAACAAAGAAAAAAGCAGTGAATGCACAAGGGATGGCAACTAGGTAGGAAGCAGTGGGGTTGCTACACTATGTGTAGTTGCTTCTTGACCCACCGTGGGTTGAGTGGAACATAAGGCTGAGGTGTTTTGCCCTGGCCCTTACTCACATCATTGTCCCCTACCTAGAAGGGCAACTCAACCCATACACTTTCATTTTGGAGACCGACCTGATGGGCCGATTCTCCCACTAAATGTTTAGTGTGTGCATAAGCAGGTGCTTCATTCTCAAAGGTTACAAGCTCTAAGCCCTGCTCCATGTCTATGTTATTAATCGCTTGCATTGCTACTTCATCACCATGGATCACCACCTCCCTACCTACGTATGGTAGGTGGATTTCCTAGTGTATAGGTGAGAAGATAGCCCTAAGTTATGCTAACCATGATCTCTCCAAGATCAGGTTAAACCAGGGCATTTTCTGGACCATGATGAAGGTTGTGCTTATGGGGAACTAGTCCCCTTCTACAAAGTCTATGTAGACTATGCCTTTCACTAGGATGAATACCCCATTGAATGACCTTAGGCATGACATTATTGTGGGTTTGATCTGATCGACGAAGCCCAACTTGTCCACAATAGGAAAGTGGATGACATTTATGGCAGCCCCATCATCAACGTGTACCCTTTAGATTTGATGTTGGCCGACCGAAATTATGATGAAAAGAGGTGTCGTGGTCACTTGAACCCTTTCGGGATCTTCCCTAATGGCATTGTCATTAAAATTCAATTGGGATGGCTCAGACTCTGCAATTACAGAGGGAAGCATGACTGAGTGGATCACTTCCTCTTCCGCTGGCATGTCTTCGTTGACCGGAATCGATGTCAACATGTAGATCAGAGCCTCGCGGTGGGGGATAGATGTCATGATTAGGTCGTACATGTTCAGTGTAGTGTTTTTCTATTTTAGAGCTTACTTGACCTGAGTGAGGGCATCCAAAAGGTCTTGGCTGTCCCCCTGTTTAACATTTTCCTCCTCTTTGATTCACCCTAGAAGATGAATTTCCCGAGGAGGGGTGACTTCAGATCTATGTTCAAATCCTTTGTGGTAGGGTGGCACAAATTGTGCTATTATAGCAATGTTCGTTTTTGGCGACGAAGGTGCAGATGCAGGGGGAAAATATGTAGGCTTGGGAATGCATTAGGTAGTACTCCCCGTCGATGCCTCACCTGTGAAATGCACTTCTTATTTTTTAGGATGAGAAGGTTGTTTAGCTATCTTTTGCAAGGTGAGGGCTATCGAAGGAGTCAGCCCCCTAATGATGAAAGGAGCTAACAGCATTAGCAAGCAAAGTAGCATGGTTTCACTAACAGGTGGCATGGAGATGGATGCCCATGGAGGGACTCTCAGGACGAATGGCTATTGCAAGCTTTGATTAGCTGCTCGTGGTGCTGGTGCACTACGTTGAGGCACACGAACCATTAATGGCTACTGGGGTGGCCTAGGATCATTGTCAATGCTGATGGCATTGATGATGTAATCGACATTGTTGGCATTGAGGGGATCTATGTAGACATGCATAGATTGGTTTTCAGGACGTATTGGGTTGTTTTAATCCAAAACCAGTTTTCCCTGGTCGATCAATCTTTGGATGTCATCCTACAATGCCAAATAGTAATTCATGTTGTGAGCACAATATTGGTGGTAGTCACAAAACCTGTCGAGTCGGAAACCCTTAGGAACTGGGAGCTAATTGGGCAAGGCCAAAGAGGGATTCCTAAGGACCTCGCAATAGCGTTGATGTATGTTGATTTCTTCTTGCAACATTTGCTTGTATTGCATGGGCCCTGCTACCAATAGCTACTTCAGAAGTTTTGAAGGTTTGAGAGGCAGTGGGGTGTACTTTGAGTGATCTTTACACTCAAAGTTTGGTTTGGGTTGCGCAGATGTCTCAGGTGCGGGTACTGGAGGTTGCGACATGTTGCCCTGCTTGAGCATGGGGTTAGCTATAGGTACAACCAATTTTCTATTGTTTTTGTTACTGTTTTTACTAGGTTTGGGCTTGGCCTCGGTTGCCACATCAGCCACTGTGGTTGTTGGGGCCTTATCCTTGTCCTTCTTTGTGAAGGTGTTTTTGTAGGCAATATAGGCTAGGTCTTTGCTCACCTTGGCTACATCTTGTATACTCTTAGTCTAAGAAAAGGCTTGACTAAGAGTGTGAGGGGTGAGGTAGTACAGTTTAGACTTGATAAAGTCATTCACTGCACCCTTAAAGATGGCCAACATGTAGGCCTCTGCGATGGGTTCACGGATTTCGTTAAGGATCGTGCTCCATCGCTAGATGAACTTCTGGACTGGTTCCAAAGGCTCCTGCTTCACGCTCATCAACTGGTCCAACGTGATTTCTGGCTTCAAGTTATACTTGAAGCAAGTCACGAACTGGGTCAGAAGCTCTTCTAGAGTTGAAATAGATGAGCGTGACAATGTGCAGTACCAATTCAAGGCTATACTGACTAGGGACATGGCAAAGACACGAATGATCATGTGTGGCCATTTTTTCAACAGGAGAGACTCAGACCTAAAGGTAACAAGATGTGCATTGGGATCTCCCTTCCAATCATACTTTGTGAAGTGGGGAAGGGACATCCCTTGGGGTAACATCAGAGCAGGAATTGTAGGGCTGATGGGGTCATCCTAGTAAAATTCCATGACTTGTACCATGTCGAACTCGATAGCCTTGAGGTGTTTGATTTCCTTAGTGAGGGTCTGGATAAGCTAGAACACTTGATCCAAACCTTGCGATGATGTGGACTATTAGGGAATTGTCAAGGTAGCTCCCATCTGTGGAATGGTGGGGGTGGCGATGTAACCCATCAGCAGTATCGTTGGGATAGCCCCCACGAAAGGTGTTGCTTGCACTGTCCACCACTCGGCAAATGGTGCTGGATAGAATGCTTGTGTCGTCGATGGAATAGACCATAGCCCCATGTTAGGTTGTATCATTTTTGGGGTTTGGTAGGTCTAAGGGTGAACATAATGAGACATCTACGAAGGTTGTGGAATAGGCGAAGAAGTGAATGGGGTCCACCACGTGGATAGGCCTGGGCCCGCCACAGTGGATGGAATAGATGTGGACGTAGGAATCAAAACAGAAGTTGCATATGACTGTGAAGTAGGTATAGTATGAACATGTGGCAGGGTAGCCATGATTTGTGTGTGATGTGCTATAGGAATGGGCTGCTGAATAGTTTGTGGAGGCATAGTTGTTGCAAATGAAACAGGGGAATAAGGGTGTTGATACACTAGGAAGGTGACATGGCTACCCATTGCAGTTGTAGTTGCAGGTTGCAGGAGCATAGGCATGATGAAAAAGGGAGCAATGATAGGCAACGGGTTGGCCCAGAAGGACTGGGTAGGAGGGACAGGAATGAGGTTGGTTGCACCTCCCTTTTTAGATTGGGAATCAAGTTCCTCTTATCTATCTTGAAAAGCATCATCCAGGTTAGCTGTTGTGTCTTGTTGCTCCCTAAGCCTAGCCAACTGGATTATTTGGTCTAGAAGCATTTGGTTTATCTATGTTAAAGGTATGGAAGCGTCGGGAGTGGGAACAAACTCCTTCTCATCGGAGTAAGAGAACTCGAAGCTACGTTTATCTTCGAGTTCGTGTACATCCAAAGGTAGGTTTTCTTGAACCTTTGCATAGAGGAAGCTATAGTACTCGTGTTTTTGGGCCAATCCCTCAGGTCCCTAATTTTGGATCCTGAGGGATCATCATGTTTTCAACTTTGGGTTCAACGGTTGTTTGGCACTAGTGGTGCCTTGAACCATGATGGGAACCTCAACGTCGAAGGTGTTAGCAGTAGTAATTGCAGAAGCCATTGTGATTAGCTAGACAATTTTGCAAATGTAAAAAAACCAAAGAAATCAGAAAAGCTAAATAGTTTTTGAATGAGAAGAGAAAAAAAATAAAGTTGGCAAGAAATCAAAAAGAGAAGGCTTTATGTCTTGCAGGGCTCCCAAGGAGCCGTCGAGGCAACCGACCTATACCACATGATGCGTAAACAACCGCAAAAGGGTGTCATCTTTACGCTAGTGCACGACAAGGTATAGAACACATGCAAGACTACCATAGGATAGGCAAGTTAGCTGGCAACTAGAGGCCTTATGTCCTATAGGATTCCCAAGGAACCGTTGAGGCGACCAATCTATACCGCATGACACGTAAACAACCACAGACAGGTGTCAATTTTACACTAATGCATATCAGTGTGTAGAAGGCTTACAGGACTACCGTGACACCCAAAAAGGGCACCAAAAGGTCCTCTTTCTAACGCCAAAAAGACTGTAGCGATCAAAAACTTTGACGGCTGGAAAATGCCAAGGGGTCGTCAATTGGTGACAGCCTTGACCTCGTTTCCGCAGGAGGGTCATGCTAGATGGGATGGAAATGGGGTGCCCTAAATGGTCTGGTCAATTAGACAGGGACTTATTTGATATCTATATAACCTTTTGCAACGTGTGATTTGAAAACGAAATTGATATCATGAAGTAATGCTTAAATGTAAAAGAAAATAGTGTAAAATGTAACAATAAGCAAGAGACAAAGTAAAATGTAGTTAGAAAAATGCACGGCTTTAGAGCTACAACTTTGCTCTATCAAGATGGATACCATCGGTTGCACAGTTCTAGGAAGTGCAGAGATCTTGAGGGTAACCAAGATGTGTAGAGTGAGATGGCTATGTGCTTGAATGTGGACCCAGGTGTTAACAATGCAAAGTGCTACCAAGGTGGTAGGAAAGGGCATAATAGAATGCCAACTAAGAATGCTAACTGTTTACGATGTCGAAATAGGAACCTTACAACGCTCGAGGTTACGGTGCTATCTTGCTTGCTTGCTAGCCAACAACATCATTAGCAGACTAAACTACTTAGAAAACAAGAACCAAAAGTGTGAAAAGTGAGCTCGAGTGTCAGAAGCCAAAAAGCCAAAGAGGCCAAAGAGAGAGGCAAAAATCTAGAAGAAAATCCCTTTTAGCATTTCTCATTGGTGTATTTATAGGACCAAGGGTGCATGAAATATGCAGTTTGGATGCCACATGCCTTGGGCCTATGCTGACGTGCCTGCATGACCATTGGGCAAGCATGCCACGTTGTAATTACAAACTTGCCATGTCTTAATTATGATGTTAGAGCAATAATGTAATTAGGTGAGGTGCATTAATGTCACATAACTTCTCACTACATCTTACCATGCTTTGTAGCGTAGCACTTGGCGTAGCATAGCCTCTTGTCACACTGTGCTACGCTACCCAGCATAGCATAGCGTAACCATTAGTTTGAAGCAAAAAATCTACGTTGTGTCCCACTGCATGTGTTGGGAACCTTTGTAGTATTGTGACTACTGGTCGCAGGTTTGTTATGCCATGCTACACTATGTAGCATATCATAGCGTAGCAACTGTCCTTAGACACAAAATCATTGCCAATCTGCAAACTTTGTCTTTTGCACTATGAAGTTTGTGAGCTTGCTAATCCCACCCTTTGAGATGCCTTCTATCAAATTTCACAGAATTGCTACACCTCGCTACACCATGTAGCTTAGTGTAGCGTAGCAGTAAACATGACCTGATTTTGGCCAAGTTCGCCACTTTCTAATGGAAGGAGACATTGCTGAAGGACTTGAAGTCGGGCGAGGGGGCTAACCATCCAGTCTTTTGCTACACTATGCTACACCACGTAGCATAGCATAGCATAGCACTATGCTTCTACAAACATCTTTTGAAGTTTGTTATGCTACACGACGTAGCGTAGTAAGACTTCTTGACTTAGAAAACTTGTTGAAGCGGACAGTCTAAAAATTAGAACATCTGTCTCTTGAAGAACTATCGTAACACTGCACGAATTGCAAAGGCTTGGTGAAGCAGGCATGCCTTCGAATTTTTGGGTGTTTCATCAGTATCCTAAGGTTATGATGTTGTTTGTTGAATGCCTTGTGCACTTCATTCCAACACAAGGCCACTAATCAATTATCATCCAACACATTTAAGTTGATTAATCTTTCTTGTTATGCCAGAAAACAAGATCTAGGTCAAGCCATTGAGAGTGTATGGAGTTCAAATTGAATTAGGAGCATTGGAAGTTCTCTTTATACCAACTTGTAGGTAGAGTAGTTAATATAGAGTTTCCATGTTGAGCGATAGGCCTAAAGGGCATCATTGATTTTGGTGCTCTAGTCCCTCCTATACTTGCTAATAGTTCTTCTTAGAATCTTTGTGATCTCTTTGTTAGTCATCTTTGCTTGACCATTGTCTTGGGGGTGATAGGGTGTTGTTAACTTATGTTCAACCCTCACATGTTGCATGAGTTTTTGAAAAGTAGCACCTATAAAATGGGTTCTATTATCAGAAATTAGTGCACATGGCACCTCAAGCCCACAACATTTTGTTGTACAAATCAAGCAGTATTGGATGATGTAAAGTTAGTAACAGTTGCTATTTCTATCCATTTGGTATAGTAGTTAATGATGATGATTATATATACCTTCCCATTGAACATGGGTGTGATGGGATCCATGACATCTATATCCCATATGTCAAAGGGTTCCATTGGTTGAATCCATTGTTGAGAACCATCCATACATGTGTCCATCCCACCATCTTATTGATAATTCTCATAGGATCAAATAAATTGGTGGGCATCCTTGAAGATTATGGACCAATAGTATGCTACCATTAGTATTTTTATCATTGTGCATCTCCTAGCATAGTGGCCCCTATAAGGACCCTCATGAGCATTTTGGAAAATGCAAAATTGATCTACATTAGGTACATGCCAACGAACAAGGCCATCAATGCACACCTTGTAAAGATGTCCATTGATTTCCATGAAGTGCTTAGCCCAAGGAAGAAATTGTTGTTTCTTCCTATGGTCATAATCATGTGGCATCTCCTAAGTGACAAGATAAGTTAGGATGCCATCATATCATTTTTTTAGTGGGCACTTGTTCATTTATTGCTCTAGCAAAGAGGAGTTGATTAGGAAATTGATTAGAGAATAGGCTCTCCTCCTCTTTGCTATCCCATTGTAACTGAGACAAGTGATTAGTGTTCATCTTCTCAATCTCCTTTTGATCTACCATTGTAAGATCAAATTCCTATAAGATCCCCAGCCACTATATAACATAGGGGCTTGCCATTGGCTTATTCATAAGGAAGTAGATGACACTATGATTAGTGTGCACAAACACTTTATACCCAAGCACATAGTGCCTAAAGTTTTATAGAGCATACACCACCACCATCAATTCTTTCTCTATGATGGTATAATTCAATCATGCACCCATAATGCTTCAACTTGTGTAGTGGGTGTAATATGGATGTTTCTTATCATCCAACTACATAAGCATGACTCCCAAGGCATAATTAGATGCATCTATTATTGTATGAAATGGTTTGAACCAGTCAACTGCTCATAGAATTGGAGTCTCTATGAGCTTCTTCTTGAGGCTTTGGAATTCATTTTTGCATTATTTAGTTCAAATGAAGGAAGCATCTTTCTTTGTTAACTCGACCAATGGTTTTGCAATCTTAAAGAAATTCTCTATAAATCACCAGTGGTAGCTAATCTATCTATGGAATGACTGAACATCTTTTACAGTTTATGATTGATTGGTGATTCCTTTGATGATCCTTATCTTTTCAAGGTTTACCTTGATCCATTCTTGCAAAATTCTATGTCCGACCATGAGATGGCTCTTTTGTCAATTAAGTCATAGGTTTGTTTCCATACATCTTTTAAGTACTTGCTCAAGGTGGTCCAAGCCTTGCTCAAATGTAGCATCATAAGTGGTGAAGTCATCCATAAAGACTATCACTCCACTACCTATTTGCTACTAAAAGATTCTTAATACTAGCTATTGGAAAGTGGTAGGAGCATTGCATAGACTAAAAGGCATGTTGTGATATGCAAAGGTTCCCTAGGGACTTATGAATGTTACTTTAGCTTGGTCTTTTGGTGTAATTTGGATTTGGTTATAGCCACTATAAGCATCCAAAAAACTATAATAGTAATGCCTAGATATGGTGTCTAATACCTAATCAATGAATGACAATAGAAAATTATCTTTTAATTTTGCCATGTTTAATAGCCTAAATTTGATACAAACCCATCATTTTTCACCTCTCTTTGGCACTATCATGAGTGGACTAACCCACTCACTATCTATAATGGGGTAGATGATCCTTGCATAGATGGAGTAGGTGGTATTTGTGTTGAGGGTGGAGGAACAAGTGCAAGAATAGGAGGAGGATAAGCATAAAATGTGCTATCCCTTCTAGAATGTGGAGAATAAGTCTTGTAGTATTTAGGAGGGTAGTAGTGATGTTGGAAAGAAGAAACATGACTAGAAGAGTCACATGGAGACAAGGGTTTTTAAACGTAATACCCATATGGATTTGGCTGCCTATAAGGGTACTACTACCTTGGTAGTAGCATTCCCTATGATTGTGGTTGGTGGCACTGTTGACATTACTCATATGGTTGCAGTGCAGTTCCACTTGGATAATATTGTTATTACTAATGGAATTTTCTAGGATTACATTAAGGATAAGAAAATATTCCAAGTGTTTATCCTTTTGCTAATCATGGATTTAGAGCATACATCTTAAACTCTTCTAAGTGTGACAAGATGGGAAAACATCCCTTAGAATGTTCATATTGGTAGATGTCACAGCCACCACCATCATCTGATTCAATTTCTACAATGCCCTCTACTATAGCTATCTTGCCTTTACCTCTTTGGTAGGAATGTTCAACTTCTTTCCATCTCCTATGGTCGTGATCACTACTCTACTATCTTAATTCTTTGTTGATTTTTAGAGTAGTTTGGAATTTTTCATGCAATGAATCCTACATTTTATCTACCTTGGCAAAAATTTCAAACATAGGTTTTTGAATAAGGCCTTTTTATTCATCACATCATCAAGTGGTGATTCCTCCTCACTATCACAAAATTGGACCTCCCTTTTTTGATGGAAGGATTCATGTTGTATTCTTCAGCACTTTCTTGTTTTCTTAACTCTCCTTCTTCTTTTGCTACCTACTCAATTAGCCTTTGAATGTAATGGGCTTTGAGTTCTGATAGTCTCCCTTGGGCATAAACCCTAAGAGTTCTTCTTGTTTTTGATCTATATCTATCTATGATATGGCAAAGTTATTCTTGGTAAGAATAATTATGACCAAGGCATTGGTGTATGAGAGAATAGTATCTGCCCATGGCAATGTCCAAGGCTTCATGGTTTTCTTACTTTCATCCTTGGATCTACCTTCTCAAATTAGAAACTATGGAATATGTTTGATACTTGTCATTAAATAAATCTAGTATTGTACTTCACCTTCAAATGGATTCTAGCTTCAAGGACTGGTACCAACTTTATACTTCCTTGATAAGTTTCTTGGAAAATAGATTTAATTTCTACCAATCATTTTCAATATTTTGTAGGACACAAGCATCATGAAAAGCTTGAAGATATGTTTGTGGATCAAAGTTATATCCCCCTTCAATCTAGGAATATTGTTCATATGAAGTCATCTAATCTGACTATCTTTCACATGCTTAGTTGAAATTGTTATGGCCTTTGCAATATTTAGCACGCTTTGAGTTGCCAAAAAAGGCTCATCATCATCATTATTTTGATGACATCAATGATGTTCTTTGCTACCCCTTCGTTCATGGTGGATCCAACAATCATCATTGTTATCTCACTATTTTCCTTCATCACGATTATTCTTTCTATGGTATTTGTCAATAACAAAAGAGAAAGCAAAAGATGCAGATGAAGAGGATGAAGAGAGAGGAGGAATGCCACCATCATGGTATCTACCAACTACTCTAAAATTCTCATGGCCATGTTCATTAATTTTCTTGTCATCCTGATGCTTGTCTGAGCCCATGCCTTGACTTCCATTTTTCCCTAAACCTAGATTGTTGATAGTGGACTATAGATTCATGGCTACACCCCCATCATCAATAATAAGGGGTCGATAATCTTCATGTTGAGAGTCCTCAGAGGAAGGATCTTCATTGTTGTTTTGGTTGAGTAGGAAAGCAATTGGTGAACCTTTTCCCCTTCATAATGTCATGGTCCTTCTCCTAGTGTTGATCTCACATGCACTATGTTTTAGTGGGATGGTAGTCCTAGTAGTCATAATCATGCACAATGTGCTCCTCTTGAAGATCCTAGATGCCCAACCTCCTAAATGTTTGGAGTAACATCCTAGGCACAGATCGATTGGGAGGCATTAAAATGTTGCTCTCCATATCTTGCCATTATAGTTTTCATCCAAAAGTAGGATGAAGGTGATGTCAAATACATACTCATATGGATGAGTGTACACCACCTTACATTCTTGAGGGATTGGTGGTTTAGTATCATCATGCTTCTGAGAAGAAGATATTTTGCAATACAAATAAGATATCAATGTGCTTATTTGATTATATTTATTGTGAGAATGATTTTTACCTTAGGGTTTATCCAACGATGTTAATGATGTTTACTAAACCTAGATAACACATGTTTCAAATAGAAAATGTGCCTAGAAATTATGCTAATGATGAGCGGTGAGTACCCCTACACTCAACCATACTAATCACCAAGCATTCATGTGCGAGCTGATTGAATTCTATCAACTCTATTTCTTCTGGTACACTAGCCTCTAGGAAGTGAACTTGCCATAATAGTCATTTGTTATCTTCCCAATTACACTTGTGATGTGCAAAGGTATGGTTAAGTGTAATTGAGGTATATGATTTTTATTATTTTATGTTTTATGTTCCAGGTTCTTTAAAATAGGAAATGAAGTAATTTAATAGCTAATGTAGTTTAACTAATTAATTAATCTCTAACTAATCCTAACATATGTATCTAGTTCCACTTTCTGTACACATCATGAATGCATATAACATAGCTAGGATACCAAGTGTTAAGCATTGCCGGGATTACCAAGTGTTGTATGTTATGCTTGAAGCAGTCATACTTATGTGTTTAATCTATTTAGCTTAAATACTTAATTAATCAATTGAAGTCTAGCTTAGCTTAATTAATTACATAATTAATGAAAATAGTAAATGCAGAAATAAATCATTAATCTATTCCAAGTGCTACAATGTTTGATCAAAAGGCTCATATTTATTGTCATTCACATTGGTATGCTCAAGTACATTAGTGCTTGAATAAAGATCTGTATACTTTTTAAATCCTACTGCAGGTACTTAGAGAAATATTCTAACTCTCAAATGACAAAACTACAAGAGCTTTGTTACAACTATGATTTGACCTCTCCTAAACATGGCTGGTGAACATGTATTTATAGACTTTATTGTGAAGCTATGTCGATGAGGCCACATAAACACAACAAATGCTACATTAATGCTACCTCATCGATGGGGCAACACAATGTAGATAGGGCTACATCAACGAGGTCTCTTCAATGAGGCCACATCAACGAGGGCCCATCGAAGCAACACTTTGGTGCTTCATCAATTGATGAATAACTCCATCACATGAAAATCCATTATTATGCTATACATTATAGTCTAAGTGGTTTCCAAATGATGATAGAAAATTAAGTTGCAGAGCCAAAAATCCTAAATAAAATAAAGGGAAAATACCTAGTTCAAGTGCTCAGTAGCATTTGATAAAACATTGGCAAAGTAAGACTATAATTTCAACACAAAATTAACAAGATTCTTGTTAAATGATATTGTCTAAAAATTCATCAATATTCTAACAAAATCCTTATCATAGAAGAAATTATGTCAACACAAAGTGAAACAACAAACAAATGAACATTCAAAATTTTTAGAAGAACATAAGCTTGATAACTATCCAAAGGAGCTAATCTATACGAATTAGTATTCCAAAGAAATTAATCATGCCAAACCTATAGGCATAAGTACTTTAACATATTGAAAAAATGCCCTAAGGTAAAGACTACCAAATATTGGAAAACTGGAGGCTAAAGAATCCTAAATAAAGGATATCCATCACAGCATTTTTCCATAGTGATGAGTGGCAGGTACCCCCTATATCCAACCAAATGAATCATAAGCATTCACACATGATCTAGGTGAGTTCCATGGATGGGACTAGTTGTGCATCTAGATTATTAAGCATTTATCATAGTTCACTATCTTCCCACTTGGACTAGTGGTAGCTTTGTCATGTATGGTTTAGTCCAAAGTGAGGTATATGATTGTTTATGTTGTTTTGGGCTTATGCTACTCCCAACGATAGTAGAGAAATTAATTATTTAATCTAATTAACAACATAAACATAAATTATAAAGTAGGGTATGGGAAATAAGTGTTTGTTCCCTACCGTACACATCTTGAACCCATGTATCCACTACAGGATTAGCAAGCATTATGCTACTAGGTGAACCAAGTAATAACATTGCTAGGATTACCAAGTGAATATGTGTTTACACTCAAAATTGGTCGTGCTCATTTTTTCATTTCATTAATATGCATGGAAACAGAAATATCAAAGTCAAAGTACATGGAATATCAATTGCATTTAAAGTAAATCTAATCTAAGTCAAAGTGCTACAATGAATAAGAATCAATATCGATCTTATTACCATTCATGGAATGTGTCTAGACACATTGCCACTTGAATAAGACACCAAAGAACTGACTCAAATCCACATTGTGGGCACTCATTGACTATTTCCTAAAATCATGAAATGAAACTACAAGATTTCAACTACTCCATTGATAAAAGAATGATAATACATGATGAGAGCATGCATATTTATAGGAAAAAATAAACACTACATAGATGGGTATGCATTAATGCATCATTACATGTGTTAACAGGTACAAGTTGACAAGGCTACATCATTGTGGTTGCATTAAGGCATCTCTATTAACTAATGGTTCATCATACCTCCACAACTAAGTAAAAACTCATCCTCGAGTTAATAGGATAGGACCAAGCTTCCTTTACAAAAAAATTGGGAAAGTATGGGATTATTGACTAATGCTAATTACTGACTGACTTTGAGTGCCACATTATAAAATTTTATTCAAGTGGATGCATAAAAAATGACAATGTGACAAAAAGACTGGACATACATTGAAGATTACAAAATTTGCAGAGGTATTAAATAATCCATTGAAGACAATTCTTCTTGCTATCTTTAGCAATGGTAGACTTCCAACCTTGATTATTATGTTGATGCTTCTCTATTTATGTAGAACATTCATGAAGAATGGATTGAAATTTCTTCTCATCATCCCATAGATCGAGCAATCATGCCATATTTGAGTTATTATCTTGTATGTGCTATGCTATGATTTATGTATGGGCATATCCTTTGTTTTCCCTCTCTAGGCTTTGTTTTTGTGCCTTGCAAAAGACTTTCTTCCTTAGGTGTTCTTTTTAGCATCACCTACATTCACCAAACAATCAACATTATTTTTGGTAAATTTTCCTTAATAATTAACCTTTTTTGAATCCCTTGGTTTTTGTTTAAGCACAAGGTGATGACAACGTAGAATGCCCAAGGCTATGAGGTAATTAAAATCATCAAGATGTTCACATTATTTTTATCTATTACTATTAGTTACCATGATGTTCAAAAGTTTCAAAATAGACATCCCTAGCCCCCATGACTAATAAGCATAACTTTGGAAGTGTGTAAGTTTCAAACAATGAAAATCCAAGGTCTAATGCAGAAGATGGCTAAGAAATGTTTTACAAGTCGAAGGATTTTGAGATAGAAAAGTTGGAAAAATAAATTAAAATTTTTGAGAAGTGATGCCAAAAGAATTCATAAATTCAAAGAACCCATTAGTGATGTTTTGTAAGATGTAAAGGTTAGTTCAAAGCCATGGCCAACAAAAGATATGTAAGTGGATCCTCCTCAAAGCAAGCTCCTACCATAATGCCCTTGCATAACTACTTCTATAGATCTCCATGGACACCTTAGAAGTTAAATGTAGATCATAACTTTGTTTCAAACAACACACAACTTCCTTGGATGGGGTTTTGCACTATACTATAGAAAACCATTGCACGCATAATCACATGCAATAGTGAGGTGAATAATGGGATGAAAAGGGATTGCAAAGATCAGGTTGCAAGGTGCTTTACCATGTCCACAATAGGTTCTTGTGTCAAATGTGATTAAAATTATTTGCATACCTATTTTCCCAAGTTCTAGACCAAGTCCATATCACTAATAGTGACCTTGCATTGATGTGTTCCTTCCTACCAACCATCATGAGTCCACAACCACCACAAAGAACAATCATTAGTCCAAAGAGAGAAGAAAATGGAAGAAGGAAGGAAGGGCCTTAGTTAGAGGGGCATCTTCAAGCATGGGTAACATGTCTTTCAAGCCCCATAACCAGTGCTTGTAGCACATTATTATGTCTAAGGGATGTGCTTTGAATTTCCATTGTTGTTTTTTTGTTTTTATTATTTTTTTGAATTTCAAATATTTTTTGAAATGGATACCTCACCATGCAAAGACATAGCTTCCTTTCTATTGGTCAATAGAGGAGTGATGATGTGTTCCAAGATGATTCATAAACCACATGAAGAAAGTCAAGAAGAGAATCCAATAAGTCCCCTTAAGGTCCCACCCTTTGCCATTCCCACTTGGTAATTTCCTTTTTTTTTCTTGAAGCTACAATGATCATTGATTGATTTTAGTTTCATGAAAGAAAAACCAAATTTCTTTCATGAAAAAAGACATTTTTATTTAGATAATTAGAGGGATGGATGAGGTGGTCTCACTACTTCACACAATTACTTACCTAATAATCTTAATAGCATAACACAAAAAACCAACATATAGCATTGACTTCTACATCATGACTTGGCAATATTATTAATGGGAACATAAAAGAAAATTATAAAATATAAAGAAAATGACTTAAGTAAAGAGAAAAATATAAAGAAAAGAAACATATTAAGAAATGGAAAACATATGAAGAATAAGAAAATTTTGAAAGAAATAGGAAAATGATAAAAAATTTTAAAAGAAAAAAGGGTGAAAAACTTATTAGTTCTTGAAATAGGATGGAGTATCTCCCTCATGACTAATCTTATCATCAAAAATTTAGGGTATGGACTGCACAATCCCCTAGTTATACACCACTAATTTCCCATCTATCACCATTAATAATCTAATTAATCATGTGGTAGCACATCTAACATTAGTGATAGTCTCATTTGGATCATTCAAAAATGTATCTTCATCTAGTCTTGAAGGTATTTCCGTTTTAGGTGGTCTAGATGTGTTTGCTTCTTCTTCTTGATTTTTTATTTTAATTACCTCATCTCCATGTTTAATATCCTCTTATGGTGTATAATCACAGTGTAAGATATCTATGTCTAAGTCCTCTGTTTGGTCTATTTTCTCAAGTCTAGAACTAATAAGTGAATCAATAACTTCCATGCATCTTTGAAACAATTTTATATTCTCATTTTCAATCCATTGGGTGTCTTTTGGTTTAGTGGCTACTATGTAGACTAGTTTTTACTCACATACTTTTTCCTTAACTTTGTTGTAAGTTGTGTTAATATTTTGAATTTTTGGCCAACAATTGCATCCTTTACTATTAGTAGTGATGCATGGATTCTTTTTTCTCTCCACAATGGTGGGTTTATCATTTATGTCTTGTATTGGAGTAGTAATGGTTGTTGGATTTTACATATGATTAGGAAACATCATTCTGACAAGGAAGGGTGTTGCATAAGATTGTCCTTTTGTTGGTTTTGATGCACCAGTAGGCCTACAAATTTTGTGCAGATGTGAGAAAACTACCCTAAAGAAAGGATTTTTCTGAGGCTGTGGTTGAGATATATTAGCATTATCATTTCCATGTCTATTCATAGCACAAGTGACATTCTTTTATTGATTTTGTGGTGCCAAACCTTCCTATGTTATTGGCGGTGACATATGGTGAAGGGAAGTATGAGAATATTGAGGATATGATGGAGGGTGAGAGGCATGAGGTGGTGATCTCATATAAGATATTGTAGGATGATGATATTTAGGAGAGTGGTAGTAGTGATTTGAGGTAGAGAAATTACAACTAGTCAAGGAAACATGTTGTTGAACATAATATCCATATGGGTCTAGCTAATAGTAAGGGTAGCATTGGTTTCATGATGGCCTCCCCCATGACTATGGATTTTTCCATTATTGTTGACTGTAATTTTAAGGATGATAAGAAGTCTTATTAGGATGGTATGGTTGGTTATAGGACTATCCATAATTACCTTGTGATTAAGGTAATTAAGATAATTTCCTAGGCATTTACTTGTGTATGAACTTGGGATTCAAAGAAAAAGCCCAATACTCATGTAGATGTACCATGACTAGGCAATAGCCCTTTGGATGATCATATAGATAGATTTCACATCCATCATCATCTTTTTTGGTTGAGCCTATAGCCTCTTTTTGTACAACCAAGTTCCCTTTTTACTAATAAGTGTTCCTACCTATTTCTTGGTTCTTTTTCCTCCTCTTGTTTTGATCACTTGATTTTTTTTGCATTACTCTCTCCTCTATGATTTTTACATAAGTTATAACTTTATCATTCATCAACTCTGACATCTTATATAGCCTTATTTCAAAATCATCAATAAACTTTTTTATTGGCAAGGTTTGTTATGAAATCACCTCATTGGGAGTTGCCTCTTTTTCGTCGTCATGGATATGGAACCTCTTCTTTTAAAGAGTTGGATTCCAATTATATTCCTTTACATTCACTCATTTACATATCTCTCCTTATTCTTTTGCAACCTACTTAATTAGCCTTTGTATTTGATGGGCTTTTAGTTTGTATAACCAACCTTGGGCATAAATACCAAGGGTCTTCCTTGTTTGATTATGAAGTCCATCTATGATGTGATAAAGTTGTTATTTTTAAGAGAAATCATGGCATAAACATATATATAGTAGAGAATAGTATCTATCCAAGGCCACATCTATGGATTCATGATTTTTTTTGCTTCCAACCTTGGATTTTTTTTCTTAGGTTGGATATTGTTGCATAGGTTTGGTATTTCTTGTTGAAGAGTTCCAGCATTGTGAACCACCAGTGGATTGAATTTGGTTCCAATGATCTATACCAACTTTCATCTTCATCTACTAGTTTCCTAGGAAAGATCTTAAGCTTTTTCCACTTGTCTTCAATGTTTTGCAAGGTGTAGGCATCATGGAAGACTTGTAAATGATGTTGTGGATTAGAATTATAGCCTCCCATAAATTTAGAAATGTTATTCATATCTAATAATTTGATGCAACTTTCCCTTTGATGCCTATGAAGTATTCCAACTACCTCCTAAATTTTTTTCATACTCTTAGTTATCAACAAGGGTCCATTTTCATCAAACATGTCATTATGATAATCATCATTTCTATTTTTTTGATAGTAATGATCTCACCTATGCTCATTTTAATGTCTTTGCTTTTGATTTCTACTGCTTGCTCCATCTTAACCCCTTAATGTATCCTTATTTCTATACCTATGTTCATATTCATCAAAACTAGACGTTAAAGAGGAAGAGGAAGATGGTGAACTTGGAGAATCACCATGGCTCATATAGTCTTCCCAATGGTTCCTTGATGTATCCTTTCTAAGTTTAGATGAGGTCCTCCTTAATCTAGGACTTACTTCATCTCCTCTAGAATTTTCTGTACTAGTTGAACGTAGTCCTTGCATGTAGTAAGTATGGAAATGAGCATATGAAAATCCTACTTGAGATTTTTCACTTTAATTCTCTTCAATACAAAACCTATCATTTCTTCTATAAGTGTTTTCATCATATGATGCATTATTGGTCCTATGTGAAGAAGACATGTTTTTAATGTGTGTGACTTAAAATAAAATATTAATATTTTGTAAAATATAAATCATTAATACTTTTATAGAAATAATTTATAATACAACCAATCTAGATAACTAGCATCATCCCCAAAAATGATGTAATGATGAGTGGTGGGTACCCCCTACACTCAACCATATGAATCACATGTATTCATGCACAATCTGATCGAATTTCATGGATGGAGCTAGTTGCGCATCTAGATTGTTAAGCATTGATGATAGTTTGCTATCTTCCCACTTAGAGTAATGGTAGCTTTTTCATGTATGGTTTATCCTAGAGGCATATGATTGTTAATGTTATTCTGGCCTTATGCTACTCCTAACGATAATAGAGAAATCAATTATTTAAACTAATTAACAACATAAAGATAAAGTCTAAAATAGCATACAACTAATGAGTGTCCATTCCCAACTTGCCATACATGTCTTGAGCCTACACATCCACTATTGGGATTACCAAGTGTTATGCTACTAGGCGAACCAAATAGTAACACTACTAGGATTACCAAGTGAATACATGTTTACACTGAAAACTGGTTGTGCTCATTTCACTAATTCATTAATATGCATGGAAACATAAAATATTAACTAAGTACATGGAATATAAATTGCATCAAGAGTAAATCTAATCTAATTCAAAGTATTGCAATGAATAAGAATTAACCTTAATCTTATTGATGTTCATGGAATATGTCTAGGTACATTTCCACTCAAATAAGATGTCATACAATTGACTCAGATCCACATAGTAGGCACTCACTAATTGTTTTCTAAAATCACAAAATGAAATTGCAAGATTTCTGCTACTCAATTGATAAACAAATGATAATACATGGAAAGAGCATGCTTATTTATAGGTGAAAATAGACACTACATTGATGGGTGTGCATCAATGCATCATTGCATGCATTGATAGGATTACGTCAATGGGTACACATTGATGTGACTATGTCATTAGGTATACATCGATGTCACTATGTTGACATGGCTATAGCAACATAGCTTCATTGAGGCAACTATGTCAAAGTGGTACATTAACATAGCTTTATCAAGGTAGCTACATCAAATTAAGTGCCTAAGATTTGCAAGGTAGCTCCTCTCCTACCACCCATAACCAAGTTCCACTTTACAGGGGATCACGAGGCCATAGGGTATTAACACAATGAAACTAGAATAGGACTTGAATTTGCAATTTTTTCTGCACAATGAAGGTAGTAGTTACATAGTAGCACTAGGCAATAATGAGTGCAAAGACCAAGGGTAACACTAGCAAGACTGCAATGCTTAAATCACAGCAATAAGATCTAGAAGTAAGAAATGTAGGACACATAAGGAACATGCACAATGGAGGACTCACAACAATAGGCATGATAGCCATGAGGAAAAGAATCGACATGAGGCACATCAAATACAAACCACATATATTAAGGCTATATAACCTTAATAATGATTTTATTTTAAAACAAAATAAAATTATCACAAACTAGTTTTTTCTAAGAAGAAATTTCAAAATGGATGAATTTATAATCATTTAATAAATACAACTTTAATTTTTGGGAATTAAAAATTTTCAATGGAAGTTATAATCTCGCATGGAGGTTATAAACAGATCTCCCTAATATTTATAACATTGTAATTGACAAGAAGACACTTGCAAACTATGGCTTATTTTTCTCTTAGAAGTTATAACTTCTTTAGGAAGTTATGAATAAATTCCCTAGATATTTTGTAATACCATTAACTTTTCATGATTATTGTAACTACCTTAAGGTTACTATAAAAGGGCCTTCAAAGGTGGAATTTTGGAGGAGGAAGATTTTAAGAAAAAGACAATTGAAGATTATTTGTAAGATGTTTTGCTAAAGACATCAATTTGGCTCCTTTTTTTTAATCTTGTCAGTTCATTCTTTTCCGTTTTGTTTTATTTACTTAGCTAATGATTTAGATAGTATCGTGCTTGGTGTTTAATTTTGGGATAAGTCCTAGGTTGCTTTTATAGCTCTATTTTTGTACAATATTATACTTCTATTAAGATTTTTCATAAATAGCTTATGTTGTTGAAAAGCTTCTAGTGTAATTTAATAGTAATGTCTTAATGAAATTACCTATTTTGAGCATCGAGAATCTAGGAAAATATTTAGTGTTTTAAGATGATTGAAATAGCTTCATTATTTTAAAGTGTACTACCTTGGTACTTCAATCTTGAAATTATCAAATGTTTTTTAAGGCTCTATTTAATGCAATCTTTGACAGCTATTGACTAGCCAAAATAGAGACATGTACTTTGTCATTTATGCAACATTTTTGGTAGTATAATAAGATTATCTTTATGAAATTGCTTATTGAACTTAGAGGATTCTTCATAATTCATAGTTAGATTGAATTGAAATAGCTTTATTGCAAAGTATCTTCTCATGTCAATTTATCTTGCTTAAATATTTGAGATTTCACACAAATTTTCTTTCTTTTCTTTCACTTTCTAAGTCTATTGAATCTCACTCTATTTCTAATTTTCTTGTGGAATTTGATCTCTAGGGGAAATTAGGTGTAGATTGGTAGAATTATGCTCAAACATTTTTGCAAAATTTTATTTGCCATAAGTAACATACTATAGGGACCGTATAGACTAAGTGATTAGAAAAAATAGAAAATCTTCAATAACTCACAGTGTTTAACAAAGTTAGCTGATTTTCTTTTATGATATACAATTATAGTTTCATACATAATTCAGCCATTTCATCATGCACAACAACAAATACAAACTCATGATTAGTTCATTTCATAATGACTAAGTCTATTTGGAGGTATATGGACCTTGGTGTTGCTACAGACTAGAAAGCACCTAAACCCTATTTGAAGAACACCTTTGATCCTTTGATCCTAAAGGTCATGAGACCCAAAGGTCCACAACATTGGTAGTCCTAAATGGTCACCAAAATGTTTTTTGGTGCTAGAAGGAGGGATGAAAAGTTTTTCTGAGTTCATAAGTTTGATAGTCCTAGCCCAGCAACAGTTATTTTTTTGTTAGGAGGGCTTAAAAATTAGATATTATTTTCAGTTCATAATCAAATAGACTAATAGTTTAGAAGATTTCAAAGGTTTCAAATAAATTCTTGATTATAATACTGATTACTCATCAAAAAAAGAACAAAAGAAAGTTCTTAAGTTTGCAACAAGTAGTGGAGTAAAGATTAGAAGGATATGAAGATCACCTCTTTTGTCTAGTTTATTAGTTTATAAGAGAAAGACAAAAAACATAAAAGTTTAATAATCAAAAGGAATTCTAATAGGATGGCAAATCCTTGACAAAGAGTTACACCATTAGGATTTTAAAACTACAACAATATTTCAAAGGTATTTTACAAATATTTTCTTAAGCCTTTTACTCCTAGAAAAGTGTACTTAGCTGAAGAATAAATTCACTTATTTGAGTTAGCTTTGGCTCATGCAAATGTTCAACATCAAGATCAAGCTTACAAGTTGTTTATAGAAAATTTAAAAGATATGACTCAAAATTGGTATTCAAGCTTGCCAAGCAACAATATCATAAGTTGGGATTATATGAAAAGTGTTTTCTTAGCCTAGTTTGGTAATCAATTAAATTAACAAAAACTACACTATGAGCAAGCACAAGCTAAATAATAAGTTAAAGAGTTTATTAGAGATTTGAACATTTCTATGATTTGTTAGTTAAAGGGTCAGACTACTAAGTTAGTGAAAGGATTTGAACATTGAACATTGAATTGCGAGACTTGTACAACAAGGTAGTGAAACTAGAGAAAGCTTTGGAAAAAGTTAAAATCAAAGAGGAAAAGAATAATAGAAAGTATAAGTGTCAAGATACTAAGTTAGTAGAAGATGAGACTATGTCTAACTTCCTTGATATTAAATTTGATGATGAGTTATCTAGTGTTCATTATGTAAGCAAATCTTCTAACAATGCATCTAGTTATACCTCTTCTCTATCAAGTTCTGCAAGGATATTGAAATACCACAAAAATCTGCATGTTGTGGTCAATTTTCATCATGTAGCTTTTACCCCATCAAACTCAAGGCAAAACTTCATTGTAAATGTAAAGATTGTAATCCATAAGGGGGAATTTCACATATTCCATACTTTTGGAACTAGAAAATGTCTTATAAGTGGTCAAAGTCTCATTCTCCAAGTGACAAAAGTCATCTACTATCTATATTTTGGGTTGGGAAGGTCAAAAATTCCTTTTGGAATGTCAAAAATTCCTTTTTGAATGTCAAAAATGGCAATTTGATGGATTTTATGTGGGGTACACATTTTTCTATGATGGAAACATCTACAAGGGAGTAGATCTCATCTACCTCCACTATGGAAGGATGGGGGTTTCCCCCCTCAACATGGAAACTTTCACCCCCAATGTGAAGACTGTATGCATAGCTTGAAAATCTCCCTCCCCCTTCCCTCAGCATGAAAGTTCCCCCATAGCATAGAGGCTCCACTCATAGCGTGGAAGCCACAAAAGCCAAATTTCATCACTCAATGCACTCCAACATTGACCAATCACTTTAGTAAGGCTGGAAAATGCTTAGTGTGGAAAATTCATCTCCAACATAGAAGGTGTGCCCCTATTACTATTTATAGTAAATATAATGTACATGGGAAGGCATTTTCTATATATGGTAACCTTCCAAATTTGGGCATCCATCTCACCTATACAAGGCAAAAATTTGCAGCAAAACTACAACCAATTTGTAGCCAAATCACAACCATTTTGTAGCCTCATTCATGTCCCAAAACCTATAAAAAATAGCCTCAAATACCATTCATAAGTTTAACAATTGTTTTAGGTTCCACACACTTTTACAAGTTAAGCAATCTTTTATGATTAGTAATTTGTTCATAGTTCTACACTTTGGCATTTTCAAGCACTCAAGAGTTCTTACAAGTTCTCACACTTGTATTCTCTTGAACCTAGTGTGGAAACCCTGTGACCTTGTGACTTTGTAATCCTCTTTGGAATTTGTGAGTTTTCAAGCACCACACTACACTTCTAGGATTTACAGCTCCTAGTGTAAAGCACTTAAATAGCAACACAAGAGGTTTGATAGCATCCAGAGTGGTAGGACATCTGGCTTGTGGAGTTGATTACATCTACTTCAATGGACTATGAATCCTTATCGAAGTGAATCCCACCTACTACGCACTCAAGCACCATTTGTACACATTTCTCTAACTTAATCTTTATTCTTTTTCAATAAAGTTTTAAATTCTAGGTTTTGTGTGCAAAATATATTCTTTATTTTCTATGCATAATTTAGGTCTGTTATTAGTTTTAGCATTCAATTTTTACTACCCCATTTTTCATTTTTGTAAGTCCTTGGGTGACCTACTGGATCATCCAAGGCATCTTGAATCCCATTTTTTCAAAGGCCCTAGGGATTTAGAGTTAAGGTTGCTATGCTAGATCTATCAATTTTTCCAGCGATCAATTCTTCCAATTGCAAAAATTTTCTTGGTGCTAGAAGGAGGGCCTCCATCGAATTATTACATCCAATCTTATGATCATCATTGCCAAAATTTCCTATTAAAACATCATAAAATTTAAATTCACTCTTGCTTTACCAAGGTCTTGGAATTCAGAAAAGGAACTTCCACAAGTGCAGCGTCATGACAGTTTGGCCAAAAGGTGTAGACACTAAAGTTAGACTATTTAGTTTGGCAAGTTTTCTACCACTAGAGTTGATAGGCCCGATGGACTCTCCAACCTGCCCACCTGGGTGATTCACTCAGCTGACAGTCTACTCAAAAATTGTGCTTGCAGTTGTCAATGGTGTTCAGGATGGACAAAATAGTTTAGCAAGTTTTCTAGTTGACAAGTCTGCTACGCTGCATAGTGTAGCAAGCCTTTGGAAAATCAAAGTGTCTAACTACAAGCTTTAGCAAGATGTTCACATAAGGCAAAGTTAGAATGTACCCAACATAGAGTGCTACGCTACGCTATGCTACATAGCGTAGCACAACGTAGCAAGGTTGAAACGCTCAAAACTCCTCTGCCAGGCCACTTCAGCAAAAGGATTGCATCTAAGGCATGGTGGCTTCCAAGATTACCGTGTCCCAGTTAGCATTTGAACCACAAGGAAAGATTTCTCATAAAGCCCCACAATTCTAATAGAAATACAAGTTACATTGGCCACTACGCTATGCTACGGTACGTAGCGTAGCATAGCGTAGCAAGACTGCAGATCAATAGAATGCTTCAAAGGTTGGCCCGGCATGCATCAAGGCTTTTAGCAAAAACTAATGACTTCAATGCAAGTTTCTTTTTCAAACTGGTGGCTACGCTGTGCTACACTACATAGCGTAGCACATCGTAGCAAGCAACTACGCTACACTAACATGCTACACTACATAGCCTAGCATAGTGTAGCAAGTAGATACACTACTTCAATGTGCTTCATTTTGTGTTTGCATTATTGGCACATCTAATTGTAGCATCTCCAGTTTCAACAACATGGTGGCAGCATAGCAAGTTCACAACTGGTTTTCTGCATCCATGTAGTATGGGCACATCAGCGTCTCATGGGTCTAGGACACGTGGCATCTAAACTACAGCTCTCGCCTACTCTTGACCCTATAAATACCTAGATGAGCAAAGCTCAAAGGGTTGGAAAATTAAGGTCTTTTTGGAAAGTTGACAAAATTCATGTTGGCTTTTTTCTTTGCATTGGAATGTTATGCATTGGCTCGTCAGCATTGGCTTTTAAGTTCACACTCAAAAGCATAGTTGACACATTTTGAGTGTTCCGGTCATTCTTGAACTCTCTGTGCACCTCCAGTGTTGTATAACTTGTTGTACATTTCAAAGAAGGAATAGAATTGAACCCGAAATTTTGTGGAAGTGCATTTCCTTACCCCAATGTATTTTTTTATCTCTTTATTGTTATCACTATTTAGCATTATTTTCTTTATTATAGCATTTATCGATCATCAATTTTTCCTCATGTATCTCATACTTAAAACAATGTTTACAAAAGGTTAAATTACACTAGTTAAGTCCCTGTCTGATTAACTAGACCGTTTAGGGTGCCCCATTTCTATTTTATCCAACACGGCCCTCACATGAACTCGGGGTTAAACTATTTTCCTAGCAACCTCTCGGTGTTTTTAGCCACCGACATTTTCGGTCGCTATAGTTTTTGGTGCTAGAAGGATTTAGTGCTTTACGGGTAGTCCTGCATGCTCTCTGTACCCCATTACCTATTAGCATAAATGCGAGACCCTTGTAGTTGTTTATGCACCATGTGGTATAGGTTGGTCGCAATGATGGTTCCTTTGGAACCCTGTAGGATAGAAAGCCTCCGATCACCACTTAATCTCTATGGTTTCCTCGTTTGCAAACAATTTTTCAACCTCATGAAAATTATTTCTTCAACCACTGATGTTGCTACCTCTAACCTTGATGTCCCCTTTTTGGTTTAGGGCACCATAGGTGCCAAAAAGCTGCCTAGCCCTATGCTAGGGCCATGCCGATCTCTTAGGATCCAAAATCGATCACCTGAGAGCTTGGTATAACAAACCGAGCTTTACAATTTTCTTTGTGCTAAGGTCCAATCAAATCTTGCCTTAGACACCCAAGAACTCAAAGAAAAATGTAACTTTGAGTTCATCTACCACAATGGGAGGGAACTTATTTCCACTCCTAGCATTTACATTCCTCTCACGCAAACATATCAGTTGATCTTACATCAGCTGATATGAACAAGTAGGCCTAGGAAGCAGCGAGACATGGCATCTCACTACGACAAGGCATTTTAAGATGGGCAAGCAGAGCTAGATTCCCAATCTGAGGATGGGGTTCAAACTAACCCTACCACCATCCCTCCCACCCCATCTTTCTAGTCAAACCTGATCTTTGCGACTACTCCCTTCATGATTACATCTGCATCCTCCCAACCCACACTTTCATCGACAATGGGTAGCCATGCCATGCCTTCGACGTATCAACACGCATATTCCCCCATCTCATTCTCAAGAACTACCCCCCAGTAATCTATTCCTCAATCCATGCCTGCATCATACTATGCACCGATCATGGCTACCCTTCCCTACGTCCACACAGTACCTACATCGTAGTTGCATGCGATTTTCGCATCCATCCCACCATCTACAACTATTCCTCCGTCAGCAACAAGTCCACCCCCAACCACATGGTGGACCCGATTCATTCTCCCCCTATTTCAAACCCTTCACAAATGTCCCACTATGCTCACCACTAGACGTACCAAATCCCACAAGTGGTAGAGCCAATCACGAGACCTTGGTCTACCCCACCGATCATGTAAACCACCAACACTGTAGCACCACTAGCTGTTGCTGCTCCAATAGCACCACCCACTGGGTGGTGGACACCACAAGTAGCACCCTTAATAGGGGCCACCCCAATGGCACGACCTATGAGCCAAGCCACTGTCCCTACCACGCCACCAATGGGAGCTACCCTTGCAGCTCCCCAACTGTCTATGTTGCCCCTGGGTCTGGATCAAGCATTTCAACTTATCCAGACCCTGACTGAAGAGTTTCAACACCTCAAAAATGTTGGTTCTAACATAGTACAAGCTTGGTAGTCCCCATGCTAACATTACCCCCTGAGGTGCCACTTCCCCACTTCACAAAATACAAAGGGGAGGGTGATCCCAATGTGCATCTTGTTACATTTAGATCTCAGTCCCTCTTTTTGCAACAATGGCTGCAAATAATCATCTGCATCTTTGCTATGTCTCTAATGGGAAAAGCCCTAGACTTTTATTGCATGCTCCCACGCTTCTCTATCTCAACCCTAGAAGAGCTTCTGACCCAATTTGTAACTCATTTCAAGTATAACGTGAGAGTAGAAGTTACATTGGATCAGTTAATAAGTGTGAAGCAAGACCCCTTGGAACTACTCTAGAAATTCATACAGTAATGGAGCACTACCCTTAATGAGATCCGTGAGCCTATCACAGAGGCTCATCTGATAGCCACCTTTAAGGGTGCAGTGAATGATTTCATCAAGTCCAAACTGTACCATCTCACTCCATGAACTCTTAGTCAAGCTTTTGCCTAGACCAAGAGCATACAAGATGCGATTGAGGCAAGCAAAGATCTAGCCTATGTTGCATACAAAAACACATTTACAAAAAAGGACAAAGATAAGGACAAGGCTACAATAGCCATAGTGGCTGCTGTGGCAAACAAAGCCAAGCCCAACAACAAAAACAACAACAAGAAGATGGCCACCATGCCAACTAACCCCACACTCGTGCCAAGCAATGCTGCTCAAGCCCCCACCTCGACACCTAAAGCATCCATGCCACCCAAACCTAATTTCAAGCATAAAGATCACTCTAAATATACCTTGCTACCTGTCAAGCCTTCAGAACTTATGAAGCAATTATTGTAAGCAGGGTATACTCAACACAAGCAAATGTTAGAGGAGGTAGCCAAAAGGCATCAATGGCACTGTGAACTCCTTAGGAACCCCTCCTTGGCTTCATCCAATGAGCCCCCAGTTCCTAAGAATTTTAGGCTGGAGTAGTTCTATGACTACCATCAAGTGTGTGGTCATGACACAAATTACTGTTTGGCATTGAAAGATGACATTCAATAAATGATTAATCAAATGAAGCTGGTTCTAGATGAAAGCAACCCCATACATCTCGAAAATCAATCTATGCATGTTTACATAGCCTTGCTTAATGCCAACAACACTGATTACATTATCAACACTATCAGCATTGATAGTAATCCTAAACTACCTCAGCAGCCATTTATGGTTCATGTGTCTTAACGTAGTGCACCTACACCACTAGCAGCTAAAAAACCACCATAGCAATCCTTTTTCCTAAGGGTCTCTCCTTGGACATTCGTCCCTACATCTCTTGTAAACAAAACCATACCACCACATGCACTAACACCGAGAGTTTCATTCATCATCAGGGGGCCAAACCATTCAACCACCCCCCACTCCACATAAGATGGCACCATAGCCTTCTCGTCCAAGGAAATGAGAAGAGCATTTGACAGGTGAGGCAACAATGGAAGGTACCACCCCAAGTCCTTCCAAGCCTATTCCCTCGTCCTATGCATCTACTTCCTCGTCATCAAAAGTTAATGCTGCTACGCACTCATAGTCATCACCTCCTCACTCAAAAGGATCTGATCCCAAACCTAAAGCTGTTCCTCCATGGGAAATTCTTCTCTTAGAACTAATGGAAGAGGAGAAGGATAGCAAGCAACAGGAAGGTGGGCGAGACCTATTAAGCGCTCTTACTCAAGTCAAGCAAGCTCTAAAATAAAAGAACACAACATTGAGCCTGTACAACTTGATAATGACTTCAATTGCACACTGTGAGGCTCTAGTTCACATGTTAATGGCAATACTAGTTAACAAGAACATTCCAGCAGAAGAGAAAGCAATCCACTCGGTTATGCTTCCTTCTATGATAATTCTAGTAAGAAAGAGCCTAGGAAGGGTCAAGTAACTACAACACCTCTATTCATCACAATTCAGGTTGGTCAACATAAGATCCAAAGGGTACATGTTGATGACGGGGTTGCTACGAACATCATCCCATTCCCCATTATGGATAAATTGGGTTTGGTAGACCAAATCAAACCCAAGATGATGTCATGCTTGAAGTCATTCTATGGGGCATAGGTCATGGTGAAAGGAACTGTCCACATTTACTTTGTGGAAGAGGACTAGTTCCCCAAAATGCAATGTTTATCATGGTGGAAGAGATGCCCAAGTTTAACCTGATCTTGGGGAGGTCCTGGTTAGCCCAACTTAGGGACGTCTCTTCACCCATACATTAGGAGATCCATCTACCCTATGCAGGGAGGGAGGTGATGATCCATGGTGATGAGGTAGCAGCACAAGCAATAAATAACGTAGATATGGAGCAAGGTTCAGAGGTCATAACCTCTAAGAATGAGATTCCTGTCTCCATCAACACTAACTATATAGCGAAAGAGCCAGCCCAACACGCTGGCTCAGAAAATGAAAATGCATGGGCTGAGTTGCCTTTCCAAGTGGAAGAAAATGATGTAGATGAATGCCATGGTAAAGCTTCTTGGCCTTATGTCTCACAAAATCCACGATGGGTCAGAAAGCAGTTGCATATAGCATAGCAACTCGACAGCTTCCTACCCAGTTAACATCCATTCTACATTTATCTCTTGTTTTCTTTCTCTTAATTTCTTTGCATCCATCCTTCTATGTTAAGCACCAACTAATTCTTTTAAACTGTTTCCATACTCGTCGTTCACATTATGTTATGGCCCACTATAGCCTAAAACTGGCAAAATTTACCGATTGCATTACATTGAGGCTCACTAAGGCCTAAAACTAGCACAATTGTCCACTACAACATGAAACTGGCAAACCAACGTCTGCTATGATGTAAAATTAGCAAAGCTCATCTACTACAATGTAAAACTAGCAAAGCTCATCTGCTATGATGTAAAACTGGTAAAGGTAGTCCACTATGACTATAAACTAGCACAGATAGTTTGCTATGACTATAAACTAGCAAATACTATCTGCCATGACAAAAAACTAGCAAAGCACGTCTACTACGATGTTAAACTGGCATAGATGATCTGCTATGACTTTAAACTAGCCCATCCACCATCCACTATGATGATAAACTAGCACTGTGATCTGTTGGGACCTTAAACCAACACAGTGGTCTGCTAGGACCTTAAACTAGCATAACTACCATCCACTATGACAATAAACTAGAACTATGGTCTACTGGGACCTTAAACTAGCACAACGGTCTACTAGGACCTTAAACTAGCATAGCGAACATCTGCTATGATGATAAACTAGCATAGCAGTCTGCTAGGACCATAAACTAGTACACCACAATTTACTAAGACCTTAAACCAACACATCAGATGGTCTACCAGGACCTTAAACTGGGTTCATGGCACATCCTTAGCATGCATCCATGACTTTACAAATAAGAGAGTGTGCATAATGCTAACATGGGATGGGACATTGTAGTTCCAGAATGTAGTTAACGACACCAAGAAAACACTCTCTGGAATATATGCAACACCACTACCCCTAGCATCTTGCTGCTCCTCTAGAGATGTTGTATGACATCTTGCTGACCTTCTGGAGCTACCGCTACCATGGCCCTTTGCCTTAGTGGTAGCTCCTATGGTCGGAGCCTACTGTTGGAGTCCCAGCACTATTGTGGCTTAGCCACAATGTTGCTATCCTCCAGCCCTCACTATCGTCTGAGCCCAAAAGAAATTCAGCAGTTGGGTAGCCCATCTCACAGCTGAACTGCATGATGCTTACCTTAGGTGGGAACTCCTGAGCATTCACATCACCACAATTCCTAGCCACCTTAGTGCCAACTCCTCCATGCTGATGCTACCAAAGCCGCTGCTGGCCTTCTTGGTTTAGACGTCACATGGCTCAGCAACAATGTTTGTTGTCTCAGTAGTGTCCAAAGCAAGCAAGAATTTTGCCTTTTTTTTACTTGATGGTTGTTTCTTTTGGTTTGCTCTTTGTTGTGTTTGCAAGATATGTGCCGAAGGGGCATCAGTCAGAGGTGCATCTCGCCAAGGTGGCAAGACACTACATCATTCCAAAGTGGTTGTCCTAACTAGCTTGGCTACTTTGGAGTGCACATCATATCCTCCCCCTTAACCTCCTTTACCTCGTTCCTTACACATGCAATTCTCCTTTTCACACCTCTTTTACAAATTTTCCCCTATGCCTGTAAAGCCCTTCCATATGCTCAACTGCAAAGTCCATGATGCGTGTAATGCAACCCACCACATGAGAAGCATCTATAGGCAGATCAAAGCCCCACATGGATGTAACGCAACTCATCTTGGGGAGGAAAAACTTGTCCTACAACAACAAGGTTTTTTGCGAATGAAAATGGCAAAACAGCAAGAGAAAAGGGTAGAAGAGAAAAAGCTCGCAAAAAAATCCTGTGCCTAAAAAAAATTGGCACATCAGCTATTTCATGATGACCATCTCTAAGCATTCTGATGAGAGGTCAGACGTCTACAAAAGAAAGATGCTCATGCATATCGACTCCCTCATAAGCACTCTGACGAGGGACCACATTGCTACTTCTTTCCCTTCCTGAAACTATCCCCACAGATCCATCCTTTTTCCTTTCCCTACATAACTATCCTAGGACTCTCAAGCATAGCTAAAAAACATTTGGATGACTACTGAAGAGTAATGTTAGCACCCTATCTTTCGTGGTGTTTCATATTCTTTATTGATGTCTCTTAGGCCCGTGCTCTAGACGTCGATAAAGAGGGGCCATTGAAACACCATAAAATTTCAAGGCACTCTTTCCTCACCAAGGTCTTGGAATTCAGACAAGGAACTTTCACAAGTGCAGCATCATGATAGTTTGGCCAAAAGGTATAGAAACTAAAGTTAGACTATTCATTTTGGCACGTTTTCTACCACCAGAGCTGATAGGCCTGATGGACTCTCTGGCCTACCCACCTGGGTGATTCACCCAACTAACAGTCTACTTAGAATTCATGCTAGAAGTTTTTGGTAGTGCGCAGGATGGACAAAATAGTTTGACAAGTTTTCTAGTTGACAAGTCTTCTACTCTATGCTATGTTGTGTGGCATAGAAAGTCTTTGGAAAATCAAATAAGTGTTCGACTACAAGCTTTGGAAAGATGTTCGCATAAGGCAAAGTAAGAATGTAGCCAACACAGAGTGCTATGCTACGCTATGCTACATAGCGTAGCAAGGTTGAAGCACTCAAAAATCCTTTTCCATGCCACTTCGGCAAAAGGATTGCATCTAAGGCATTATGGCTTCCAAGATTACCATGTCCCATATAGCATTTGAACCACAGGAAAATATTTCTTGTAAAGCCTTGCAATTCTAATACCAATACAAGTTACATTGGCCGCTACACTATGCTATGCTACATAGCATAGCATAGCCTAACAAGAATGCAGATCAATAAGATGCCTCAAAGGTTGGCTCAGCATGCAGCAAGGCTTTCAGCAAAAACTAGTGACTTTAATGCAAGTTTCTTTTTCAAACCGATGGCTACGTTGTGCTATGCTATGTAGCATAGCATAGTGTAGCAAGCAACTATGCTACGCTAATGTGAAATGCTACATAGCGTAGCATAGCGTAGCAAGCAGATACGCTACTTCAATGTACTTCATTTCTTGTTTTCATTGTTGGCACACCTGATTACAACATCTCTAGTTTTGACAACATGGTGGCAGTGTAGCAAGTTCACAACTAGTTTTGCACATCCATGTAGTATGGGCACATCAACATCTCGTGGGTCTAGGACATGTGGCATCTAAATCGCATCTCTCGCCTACTCCTAGCCTTATACATACTCAAACGAGCAACGCTCAAAGGGTTGGCAAATTAAGGCATTTTTGGCAAGTTCAAAAAATTTTTGTTGGCAATTTAAGTTGGTTTTTTTCTTTGCATTGGCATTTTGCACATTGGCTCATTAGCATAGTTGGCATATTTTGAGCATTCCAGTCATTCTTAAACTCTCTATGTGCCTTTAGTGTTGTATAACTTGTTGTACACTTCAAACAAGGAAGAGAATCGAACCCGTGATTTTGCAGTAGTGCATTTACTTACCCTAGTTTATTTTGTTATCTCTTTATTGTTATCACTATTTGGCATTATTTTCTTTATTATAGCATTTATCGATCATCGACTTTATCTCACGTATCTTGTACTTAAAACAATGTTTACGAAAGGTTAAGTTACATTGGTTAAGTCCCTGTCCAATCGACCAGACCATTTAGGGTGCCCCATTTCCATTTTATCCAGCATAGCCCTCGCACAGATCTAGGGTTAAACTATTCACTCGACAACCTCTCGGTGTTTCCAGCCACCGATGTTTTCGGTTGCTACACCTATCATCCTATAATTTTCAATTTGTTACTTCAAAACCTTTGAACCTTTGCATCAAACAACATTACAACCCATCCTCCCTACAATCAAAGCCCAAAGTGGAAGTTGCAAGTGTTTGGATTTTCAAGATTTTCACAATGTTTGTACATTTCATTGCCAACACTGGCATCCAACCAAGACCTTTAAAGAATCAAAGCTACTTCCTTTCCTCCTATGACCAAAATTGCAGTATAGGGATTGTAGGTGGTTGGGTGGTGAATTTTCATAGTAGTTTCTATGAATTTTTCAGCCCAATGATAGCATTGAAATCATTCCCCTCCTTTCCCTTTTTTCTACTAGTTTCTTGTTTTCTAGTTGCCAAAGTGGATGGTGCAACCCTCCTAGAAACCATCCAATTTCTAAAAGCTAGNGCCAACATGGGTAAGGATTAAGACCAACTTTCATATATTTTTATTGTTGGTAAAGGGGTAAACCCTCATTAGCCCTACTTACTAATTATAGAAAGCACTCAATTTTCAACCATTTTTCTTCATTTAACCATTTTTGAATTCCACTTATTGGAATTTACTTCTATTTTTCCTTTAATAGCCTATTTTAAGCCATTTTTGATAAAATAATCATGTCTTTCTAGTGTTCCACCAAGTTGCACCTCACCTTCACTGGCAATGTTCCTAGCAAACAAGCCATGAGGGTCTATGACCCCAAAGACCCTACTATCATTGAATTTAGGTAGTTTTGAGTGTTAGGGAGAAAATTCCTGATTTTTCAGCCATACATGAAGACCAATATAACTACATTTGTGCTGAAATGGAGGCTAGCATGTTAATTCCACATTTGGAAGCAGAAGCCAAAAGGGAGTTTCAACTCATTCACTGTAATGGTAAGGAGTACATCTCTTCTTCCTATGACAAAATACCTCTAACTCATATCTATGTGGGTATCCTAGCATAATTAATTAATATGGATGAAGAGGATGAAAAACATAGCTTTGAGGAATAACAAAAAGAGGAGGGTGAATTTAAGGTAGAATCTAAGCTCAAAAACATCCATGGGGGTTTATTCCAACAGGAAACCCCCAAGGTCACTAAGCCTTCCCCTCATGCCTTTATGTTCTTCATGGGCATGGTGTTTTCATCTTCCACTCCCTATTACCCTATCACTACTAATTATACATCGATTATAGCCACACATCAAACTTAATAGATGTCACAATCAAAGGCCTATAGCTTGTTAATGTCTTTTGTAATACAATCCTAGTCTATACAACCATCGATGGTAGTTCTCACAACCACAAACCCATTAACTACCCATGTCAAACCCACTATGGGACCCCAAGAAAATTAGGGGTTACACACCTTATTTATTTCTTTTGTGCCTCAAGTACTAGCACAAATAACCTTTTCCTTATTTGGCCCACAAGCTATGACCATAATGCAATCACTTCCTTTTGTCTTACAATCCATAGTGAGGCCATAAGCCTCACAATAGGAGCCACAATCATATGTTCAAGTCCCACAACCAACAAGGCCACCACAAGGCCTATCTCAAGCCTTCTAAATGATCTAGGACCTAATGGAAAAGTTAAAGAGGCTCAAAGCCTCTACTTTCCAAACTGTCAAGATTATGAATTTATACTAGGATGATTCCTTTAGTCTTGTGGTCCTACCCTTGATACTTCCTCTTGGTGTTCCTATTCCTTAGTTTAGTAAATACAACAAAGAAGGTGATCCAAATGCTCATCTTATTACCTTTTGATTTGAGTGCTTACTCTTGTAGCTATGCCCTCATACCATCATGAGTATTTTTCCTATGTCCTTAATAGGGAAAGGACTTAAAATTTACCATGCATTACTTGGAGGATCCATATCCTCTCTAGAGGACTTGATAGCTCACTTTATTAACTACTTTGAGTATAATTTGAAGCTTGACACCATGATTGACCAACTCATGAAGGTCAAGTAGGGATCCCTTAAGCCTTTATAGAAGTTCATTCAATGAGGGAATAGACTGTTAAATGAAATACTAGAGCCTATATCCAATGGGCATCTTTTAGCCAAATTCAAGGGGTTGGTGAATGACTTTATCAAGTCTAAGCTCTACTACCTTGACCTATGGTCCCTCAACCAAGAATTTTCCCAAACCAAGAACATAGAGGATGCTATGGAGGCTAGTCATCATCCAACCTACATAGAATATAAAAATCAACATACATGGAGAGACAATGAAAAGATAAAACAAAAAAACATGGCTGTAGAAACTATGACCAAAGAAGTAAAGATCACAAACCAAGGGCCAAGGACCAACCCACCCAAGGCTCCCACTAATGATCATAATAACCAACTATCAACCTCTAGGGTGACTACATCGACTATAACTAAGAAAAATTTTATGTAAAAAGATCATAGTAAGTACATTTTCTTACCTCTAAATCCATCCAAGTTGCTAGATGAATTGCTAAAGAGTAAGAGAATGCAATACAAACAAATGACCAATACTGCTTGAAAGAAGCATGAGCAACTATGCAAAATAGCCAAAGATCCCTCTTGAGTAATAAAAGACAATCCAAAACTACCTAGGTACTTCAAACTAGACCTCCTCCATCATTATCACCAACTACCTAGTCATGACACAGACTTCTATCTCTCACTAAAGGATGACTTGCAGAGGATGATAGATAGGAGAGAGCTAGTCTTGAATGCTTCTAACCTATTCCAAACACAAAACTAGTTGATGTAGGTCTACAAAGACCTAGTGAATGCTAATGATAGCCCTTACATTATTTTAACATTCAAAATTGATGATGATTGGAGATTCTCAAGAGAACCATTCATGATTTGAGTAGAGATGAAAGAACTTCTTCAGCTTCCACTAGCTCAAGATCCCCCTTTATCATAAGAGGACCATGACAAGTTCCTCAAAGGAAATATTTTGTCATCAAAGTATCCAATCCTAACACAACCAAACTAGTTGTAGCCCAACCAAATACACAATGACCTCCTATAGTGGCTAATGCTATTGCCACTTCTTCATAACCAATGATTGACAACTAGAAGTCCTCAACCAAGCAAAGAAAAAATCATAAGAAAACACCCAATAACAAGGATGACAAATAGATGGAGGCACAAAATGAAGTGGACATCTCAACTATACCCATGACCTCCTTTGCCCAACCCACTTCAACCAACAACCATAGGAGGACACCAAAAACCATAACTAGAAAAATGAGGAAAAGCCCCACTAGCCACAACCTAAAGAAACAATTTTCATTTTAGGATGCATGAAATAAGTAAAGCACAACCAGGTCAACAAGCCCATGGCCAATGATTAAAACTTCCTCAATTCAATGGACTAAGTTAGGCAATCCCTCACATTGTATGACCTAAATATGACTTTTTCCACACATTCTGAGGTGCTAATCAAAATGTTGACTCCTATCTCCATTAGTAAGGACATTCTTGGTAACAAGGAATCCATCCATGTAGTGATGGTTCCTTCCTCACCAAAGGAGAAGAAATCAACACCCTTGGTATTTTGCAATAAGGAAATCAAGATTAATCCCCAAAATGGTGAAGTAACTAGGGATCCTTTGTTCATAACCATAAGTGTAGGATAGTTTAAGATGCCTCAAGTGTATGTTGATGGTGGTGCCACTACTAACATCATCCCATGCACCATCATTTAATGGTTGGGCCTAATTGAGTAGATATAGCCTACAATCCTCACAACTATTAATTCCTTTAATGGATCAAGGGATCCATCTCCTTGGATTTTGTGGCATGGGAATAATTCCCCACAACTACCAATTTCTTCGTGATGGAAGAGACACCAAGATTCAACCATATCTTGGGGAGTTCATGGTTGGCTTAGTTACGATTCATGCCCTCTCCCATACATCAAGAAATTCACCTTCCTTACAAGGAAGGTGAAATCATCATTCACGGTGATTGCATGATTCTCCTAGCTAATGTGAACATAGAGTAGGGATCTAAAATGGAGCTTCAAGAAGAAGTTCCCAGCCATGAAATTTAATAACCCAAGGGAAAGCAACAACTCAAGAAAGCCAACGATGACAATGATAAGCAACAAGATACATTATGGGAAAAAATCCCTTTTAACATCATCAACAAAGGTGATGGTGAATCTAAGCTTGTGTAGAGTAGACCTTACTCATTCCCTAATCTTGCAAAGATTAGAAAGAATCTACACAAGTGAAGTTCACTTTAACCTTTCCATCCCATGCCCCTATAACTGGATGCACCGATAACCACAAGGCCTAACCTTTCTTTCTTAATTTGTTATACATTTTTTTGCATTTCATTTTACTCTTTACAGTAGCCTAAGTTTCTAAATTCATTTCCATCCTTTCATTTTCTTTACTTTTACTCATGTTATAAACATGAAAAAATCTTAAAATATAAAATCACAAAAAAAAAATAGAGGTTTCTCTTTAACAAAGGCCTACTATGACCTTAAACTAGTAGCATTATGACTTGCTATGGCCTTAAACTAGCAAAATTCATAGTTCACTAAGAGTTTAAACTGGCAACATGGCCCACCATGGCCCTAAAATAGCAAAGTAACCACAACGCAACATGGCCTACCATGGTCTTGAATTGGAAAAACAATACAATCTATGTCCACCATGCCCTAAAACTAGCAAACATATTTTTTATTATTATACTTTTTTTAGTTTAGCTTATTATTGCATCAATTAGCCATTTAATGTTATAACCAAAATGTCAACCTAGCCATTCACAACATTTACAATTTTTGCTATAACTATAGATATATATAGCCAAAAATAAAACCAAAATTTTAAATGTCTATAACATACATAGCCATGAACACACTATGTGGAAAAAATGTCAAAAAATAATAATAATCTATAACATATTCTTGGCTAATCATGGCCATCAATATGAAAATAAAAATGTGGTTGAAGGATCCACACCCTGTACAATCTTCAAGCCCTACTTTGGAATGTTGTATCATAGCACCAATCACTCAGCCTCACAAGGTCCCTTCAAGCTTGAAAATTTGGTTTCAAGGCTTCCACAACCTTTACAATCTTGAGCTTCACACTGGAGTGTTGTAATACAACACAAATAACTCAATCCCTCAAGATTTTTACAAGCTCAAGCACATCAACCTTACAAGGCAACAAGAGAACAACAATTACAAGGAAACAGTGCAACTCAATTTTTTGATCCTTGAATAATTAGGTACAACACATTTTACAATGCCAAAATGATAAGAAAATGAAGAGAAATATAGAATTCAATGATTAAAAATGCTTTTACGATGAATATAATAAGGCTTACACTTTTCCCAATGCACATGGAGTCTTCTTATAGCTATCGTGTTTCTAAATCCTTCTCGAAACTTATGCAACCACTAGCTAACAATCACTAACAATCATGGGAGACTTCTTTCTTATGCTTAAGACATTTCTTTGAATTTTTCTTCAAATATGGGAAGATGTCTTTATTTCTTGAAATTTGTCTTCTTGAAGTCTCTACTCTAGAAGACATCTTTGTCTTATGGAAGACATCTTTCTAGACTTTTTCTACAATCTGTGAAGATGTCTTTGCCTTGTGAAAGATGACTTTGTCTAAGAAAGATGTCTTGTTTTTTCTAAAGATTTCTTTGTCTAAGTTCTCTTCAAATCTACCAAGACATCTGCTGCTTCCCAAAGAAGTCTTTCTTCACTTTCTCTTGCATGATGAATGCATCGTTCCTTGTCCACAACCTTGATCTTCCATATTTTTTAATGATGTCCACTTTGCTTGTATAATATCAAGTCCTTGTCCATGTTCTTTGGATGTTTTTTTGGATACATTTGGATGACATTCTCCTTTGATCTCTAGGATAGTTTGTTTCTTATCCTATTTAGCTCATCTTGGTTTCTTGCGTGTGTAGTCCTATAAAGACAATAACCATAAAACAACTTTTGTCTCCATTTTACTTAACATTTTTAACACACCAAAAAATTCACAATCTACCCCTTTTTAGTGATGTTCAAAATTTAATAAAATGGATTAGTGATCATACAAATATAACCATACTACTCTCCCCCTTTTTGAATAGCAACAAAAAGGATAAGATGCACAAACATAGGTAGAAAAGATAGAAAGGAATAATAATATCCACATAATATGGAGAGCCAAGTATCACTCATAACCCTACAAAGATGTAGGAAGTATGTATTTATCATGTCCATAAATAGGTGCCCCAAATTTTGCAAGGACATAACAAACCTTCCAAGTCAAATTCGATCTTGAAGTTGAAGCAAATGCTTAAGCAACCTATCTCTAAAACAATAAATCATTAGTAGTGTAAGGTTCTTTGAATTTAGATAATCTTCATTTTTATACAACATTAAAAAATGGGCATATCTTCATGATGAGATAAATATAGCCACACAACTTCACAATGGAAAACCATTGATGTTAGATGAAGACATTTCCATAAAGTAATCATGTTATTGCTTAAAATGTAGTGAGGAATGTACCACATCCTCCACTTAAGGCATGATTGTGAAAATTGAGAAGTACTCTTTTGAGGTCAAAACAAGGAGCTACAATTAATTTAATAAGAACCATCAACATTTAATTTTAAATGCCAAATCCATGAGTGAGACATGCATACTCCATTGTTTGTTCAAGGAAATGTAACATCCAAAACCATTAATTAAAACTAAAACATGTTGATAAATATACATTTATACCTTCATGAAATTCTCTCCTAATGTAAATATTATCACATAAAAATAGTCAGTAAATAAAAAATATCAAAGATAGAGCATGTAGAAATAGGTGTTCCATTAAGTATCAAATGATCTAAACCAAGATGAGCTAAAGAGTACAAGGAACAAACAATCCTAGAGCTCAAAGGAGGAAGTAACTTACATGTCTTCAAACTAACATACAAATAATATGGACAAAGGGTGAGGATGAATAAGTTTCCTAAATCAAACCTTCATGAAATAAAGCACACACACAAATTTATGTGGTTCCCCAACTTTTGTACTCCACACTTGAAGGATAGATCACAAGCACATATCTAGACTTTATTGCTCTAAAAATGTGGTTGAAAGGTCCACACCCTATATAGTCTTTAGGTCTTGCTTCCAAGTATTGTGCCATAGAGCCAATCACTCAACCCTGAAAGGTCCTGTTAGGCTTGAAAATTTGGTTTCAAGGCTTCCACAACCTTTACAATCTTGAGCTTTGCACCAAAGTGTTATACCTCAACACCAACAACTCAATCTTGTAGGATCCTGATAAGCTCAAGCACATCAACCCCATAGGGAAACAAGAGAATAATAATTATAAGAAACTATTTCAACTAAATTTTCTAATCCTTGCATAGTTAAGTATAGCACACTTTACAATGCCAAAATGATAAGACAATGAAGACAAATAGAGAATTCAATGATTACAAATTATTGTACAATGATTACAATAAGGATTGCACTTTTTCCAATGACATAACGTCTTCTTATAGCTATCATGACTTTAAATCCTTCCTAAAACTTGTGCAATGGCTAGCTAATGGTGACTAACAATTGTGGGAGACATCTTTCTTATGTCAAAGACATCTCTCTGAATTTTCCTTCAAATGTGGGAAGACATATTTGTTTCCTAAAAGACATCTTTCTAAAGTCTCTACTCTAGAATTCAGATTTATTCTTGAAAGATTGTGGACCTTTTGGTGTGCTCAAAATGTTAAGTAAAATAAAGACAAAATTTGTTTGTATGGTTGTATGATTATTGTGTTTGTAGGACTACGTACATGGGAAACCAAGATGAGCTAAAGGGAACAATGAACAAACTATCCTAGAGACCAAAGGAGGAGGTCACCTACATGTATTCAAATGAACATTCAAAAAATGTGGACAAGGACCTAATATTGTACAAGTAAAGTGGTCATCATTAAAGCATATGAAAGATCAAGATTGTAGACAAGGAACAATGCATTCATCATGCAAGAGAAAGTGAAGAAAGATGTGTCTAGGAAGCAGCAAACGTCTTGACAGATTTGGAGAGAACTCAAAAAAACACATCTTTAAAACACAACAAGATGTCTTTCTTAAACAAAGACATCTTTCATAAGGTAGGGACATCTTTACATATTACAAACCAAGTCTATAAAGATGTCTTCTAGATTAGAAACTTTAGAAAGATGTATTTCAAGAAACAAAGATGTCTTCCTAGATTTGAAGGCAAATTTAGAGAGACATCTCAAGCATAAGAAAAATGTCTCCCATGACCATTAGCAATCAATAGCTATCCATTGCACAATTTTTGAAAAGTGTTTAGAAATATAGAAACTATAAGAAGAATTCATGTGCATTGGGAAAAGTGCAAGCCTTGTTTTATTCATTGTACAATCACTTATGATCATTAAATTCTTTGTTGCCTTTCATTGTCTTATCATTTTGGCATTGTAAAGTATGTTGTACCTAATTGTGAAAGGATCATCAAATTGAGTTACAATATTTCCTTGTAATTATTGTTCCCATGTTTCCCTATAGGGTTGATGTTCTTAAGCTTGTATGGATCTTGTAGGATTGAGTTATTGGTGTTGTACTCCGATGTGTAGCTTAAGATTGTAAAGATTATAGAAGCCTTGAAACCACATTTCCAACCCTAACAAGACCTTGCATAGTTGAGTGATTGGTGCTATGGTACAAACTCCAAAGTGGGGCTTGAAGACTATACATGGTGTGGACCCTTCAACCACATTTTGAGAGCAACAAAGTCCGAAGGTGTGCTTGTGATCTATCCTCCAAGTGTGGAGTACCCAAGTTGGAAAACCATGTAAATTTGTGTGCACTTTGTTTCATAAAGGTTCAATTTGGGAAACTTATTCATCCTTCCCCTTTGTCCATGTTCTTTGGATGTTTGTTTGAAGACATGTGGGTGACCTCCTCCTTTGAGCTCTAGGATAGTTCGTTTCTTCTTCTCTTTAACTCATCTTGGTTTTCCATGTATGTAGTCCTAAAACACAATAACCATACAATCATATAAACAACTTTTTTTCCATTTTACTTAACATCTTGAGCATACCAAAATGTCCACAACTTCAACTCCATAACTTTTGAGGCTAGATGTGGAAGGCCTTCTTCCAAACAATGGAGGATCTGGTTCTTTGTCATGTTGATCCACTCAACATTCCCAAGATCAACATTGGAAAGGATGGTAGTCCAATCTACAGTGGTCTAAGTAGGTGGTGCCTAGGTAATAGTAGTTGTAGAGGTCTCACTTTCCTTAGTAGTAATATGAGGAGTAGGGATTACTCCATTGTGAGAGCACTCTCAAAAAGATGATAAGCACTCTCCAAATAAATCCCCTAGATGAATAGCTCTCTCTTATGTCATTCAACTAACTCCTCCTCGATCCACTTAAGGTATGCCCCATGATCCACCTTGTACCATCACTTGTGGGCCTTTTGTTTCTTACCCCACTCTAGAACCTAAGCATAGTGATCTCTCTAGTCCTTAAACTTCTGGGAGATGAGGTCCATCTACATCTATTGTTCCACCATCTCTCACAAAACTCCTATCTTGTTCTGAATGGTATCCTAGTAGTGGATCCACATGATCTCCTTAGTTCACAATTTCCTTGAGTTAGCCACTTGGGCTTCCACAAAGGCCTTGCAGTCTTGGAGATCTCTAATTGTATGGTTAGGATGAAAACCAAATTTAATCCATAATATATAATGAAAGTGTTAAAACTCCTCCTCCTCTGGGATGACAATGAGGGATGTACCCAGCAACACCTCACCAAATAAGATGTCTAGATATTTTATATTCACATCAGCAAACCCTTTAGTCATAAGTTAGTTTAGGAGTGCCTCTTCTGCACACCTTTGTTCTTCCTCTATAGTAAATTTGGCTGCCATAGGCTAATTCTTGTCTACAACCATAGCACATAGAAAACTAATTAACACATGAAACCATAACAGAGCCATAAAATTTAAAACATAAAATAACAAAACTTAATAAAGAATACTTGTAACTAATTATTATGATGGCTTAAGCTTAAACTTAAGCTTCTTTAGGTTAGGTTGGTCTGATCCTACTAGTGCTTCATCCATGGGCCTCTTAAGTTTCTCCTTGTCTACCCCTTTGGCCTCCCTACATCATTATTTTTCCTCCAATATTCTTGTTGAAAATGTGAGAGGCTTCTCATCATCCATGCTATTAGGGAACTCATACTACCAAACATCAAGATTCTTGGTGGTAATAGATAGTGTGTCATCCATCCCCTCTAGTGGGTTCTAGGCCTACACCATTGGATAAATTTTCTTTATCTAAGGCTTAAAAAGTTGGCTTGGGTATTGGGGAATCCATCGTCCATTCCTATACACCACTAGAAACTCCATAAACCTCTTCAAATAACCTACAAAACATGAAAAATGCATGTGGATTATTGTAGAGGTATTTGCATAGAGTCTAAGGATCTCCTTCTAAATTCCAATAGTCAAAGTAGCTGCCTAGTTGAATCTAGTGTCATCCGTTAGGCCCTTCTTAAAGATCCACCCCTACGCAATGTCAATCATCTTCTTTTGTGATAATAGTTTAGGAAATGCTTGAGACCTAAACAAAGGATATCATTCCTTCACATCAAGGTTCATGGAGCTATCCATTGAAATTTTAAAGTAGCCCATGTTGACAGCAATCCACTCCAAAAATTCCTCATAATGACCTAATTTTTTCACTATTTTGGTGGCAACCTTTGCCCTATTAGTAGGGCATCAAACAAACTACAAAAGAGGTCCTCATTAAAATCCATGTTAACCTTCACACCCCAAATGATGGTGCTAAAATAAACATCCTTCTTATTGAAGGAGTAAATGACGTGCAGCATCTCCACTATAGGAATGGAAGGGATAGGTGTCATAACTTGAATGTACCTAGGTGCTTGTCCCCTCAGCCACTCCTATGCTAGTATCACCTCACCAAACTTCAGGATGAGGGTATCCTCATGACATGCTCCTAAAAGTGGTATGGTAACATCAACAAAGGTCGAAGGTCCTGCAAGGCAACTGAAGTTTAGCATCAAAATAATCAAGATTAATAACTAGCCAAAGTAATAGAAAACTTAGAGTTTCATAACCATAAAACATTAAAAGCTATAGCCTTTATGTTTATCTTTCTTCTTCTTCTTTGGTGTGGTTTGAGCAAAGGTCCCAACTAGAAGGGTCTAATCTATGGAGTTATTAGAGTCTACCCACCAATTATGCATCATCCTATCATCCTTACAATTCTTGTATACAAGATTGAACCTTGTATCATATGCATCAAAGTCCCCTCTTAACTATTGATACACAATAGTTCTAATCTAGGGACCCTTGGTGAATTCATTTAGGATAGTCTATGTCACTACCAAGGTTTAATTGTTAATGATCAAGCCTTCATCATTGACTTTGTACCTACAAGAAGTTTATAAAACCCATGAAGTTAGGAAAGGTAGTTTAGCCAATAAATCTAAAAACCCTTGTATATGATACACAATGTTCGGCAGGTTCTAGAATAATGTGTAGCCTGTATGCACCACCATTCGAGTATTGTTAGCATTATACTGACTATACTCTAGCATCATCTATATCTCTATAAGGTAGCATGGGCTGTTCGCATCTATGGTTTCCCTTGTCAATAATAAACTTGACAATCAAGCTAGATGCCCAAGGTAGCAGGGTCTCCACTATAGCCCCACCCACATCCACAAACAAGTGTGAGCATAGCATCATAATAAAGTTCTATAAAATGTAGATATGGAATTCCCTTACCTTAAGTTGAAACCATAGTAAAACATTTCCCAAAGGCATATCAGGGAGAGGGGTATTATTCCTAGGATGACCAATGTAACACAAAATGCCCACCGACTCCACAATGATGAAGATGGGCTTTAAGTAAACCTTGCATAAAGAAAAGCAAGAACATTATGACCAATTAGAATTTCTTAACAAGTTTGGAAAAACATCCTAGTCAGAGGTAAAATTAGCCTATGTAAAAATGTCTAAGGTGTTTATCTAGGTTGACTTAAGAAATTCCACAAATGCAATATTACCACCTTTCATAGCCATGTGCTTCATAGCCAAAATTTCATAGCTAGAATTAAGTATTAGTTTAAACCATGCATGAACTTAGAAAAAATCATTAAAACTTAGAAAAAAGCATATAGCCATAGTAAAAATCATTTACTTTTCTTTAAAAAAAATTTAAAACATAAGTTTTACACCTTGACAAGAAAAACTACACATATCAATCACTTCCATCCCCAAAGGGGTAAAGTACTACAACATAGATTTAACCTTATTCACACATTTTAGCCAAAAAATTCATCAAAAATTCATATAAGCTCTAATTTCAATAATTCCAACATGTAAAGAATCATGAAATCACAACCTTTTCATCCATGACCATTACAACTAGAGATACATAGCCATTTTTACATGAAAATATAGACAATCTAGCAAAAACTGTTGCTATCATCATTAACCCTCTTTCATGTAGGGTTGGTAAAAAATTTGCTACAAATTCATTTGAGCTCCAGATAGAGTGCTTCCACCATTTTTTGAAAGCTTAAATTGAGCCCTACATATCCATGCTCAACGAAGATTTAGAATCCTTAATGTTTATTTAGAAAAATTTTCAAAATAGCATAAACCTCGTTTTGACATAGGCTTAGTAAAAAATTCATAAGAAATTCGTTTGAAGTCCAATTAGAGTGATTCCACCTATGTTGGAAACCTAAAGCCAAGGTCTACCATCTATAACCAAAAAGAAACCAAAACACTTGTCATTTACTTAAAAAAATTGTGAATTTACATGAAAATCTAAGAATGGCATAATAACCTAACTACATGACCTTAGGAACATAGCCATAACTTAATCATTTCAAAACCAAATTAAATAAGAAAATAGCTATTGGAAAGCTTAAATGTAGGGCTACAAACTAATAACATTAAATTTTAAAAATATGTAGTTTTTTTCTAAGAAAAATACACAACATTGCTTTCTTTTATCATGTAAAAAGCTAAAAAGCTAAAATCCAACTTAATATAGCCTTAAAGAAATAGCCAAAATAGTTGAAATAACCCATACCCATTAGAAACCACACCAAAATAATAGGGTATTATTTTTTCCAAGTTTATTTTTGACAAATACTTTGGCCTACTAAGAAAGTGGCCCCACATGTGGTAAGAAAAACATAAGAAAAGTAATAAAAATAGCTAGAAATGAAAACAAAAATGGGTAGAACTGCCTATCCTAGAGTGCCAACAGATGAAGCTTTGATGCTGACATACCTAGGTAGTCCTTGTAGGTCCATGAAATTCTCTTCTACCTTTTGAATCTTCGGATTCCATGATAGGCTCAATGTTGAGAGTTACTAGAATCTAAGAGGACTAGAAGATCAACGTTGGTTGTAAGGAAGATGGGAGTCTTCCATAATAAGGATAAGTTGTTTCTATGATAAAAATATTTTCCAAAGCTCTCCTCCAATGCAGTATTTTGAAGAATATGAATTGTGATCAAAAACTTGCAAAATTTAACAATATAAACTACATCTAAACCTAAACGCCCATCTTTAAACCCCACCTGCCAATTCAATGCACCATAACTCCAAGTGCACTAAAGTGCAAGGGGAGAAATTTTATTCCACATTGATATTGTTAGTAAATAGCTTCACTTTTTAAAATTTTAAATTTTTGGTTTGTGGCCTCTACCATACACCTTCCCTCTTAGTTAAAAGATTGCATCAATGCTAAGATCTAGCCACTTTTGACACTTAGAACATAACCAAACCTTAACTTCCATGCATCCAAGTTGGTGGTATTCTGCCCAATGTGGATACATGCCTTACATTTCATAAAACCATTAAAACATAACTATCTCATATTTTTAGTAGCTACAACCTACCTTTTCAAAGTGGGGCTTTCAAAGAGGGTTGGACATTGATAAATCTAGACAATTTAGGTTTTCATGCAGGGGAAGTATTGCTAAGTATGGAAGAAAGGGGGTAACACCTATTCTTTACCCTACCTCCCAACACCCATATACCCAAAATTTGACCCTAGAAGTGGGCCCACATGACCTAGAACCCATCCAAGCACAACTGATAGCCTTAAAAATTTATCAAACCTAATCAAAAATTCATTAATACCTTGGGATTTGGTGGTTCCATGCTAGGGGAATCTTCATCCACAAAGAGCATCTCATCCTTGGCATGGATAGGTGGGAGAAAGTTAAAAATGATCTTAATTAACTTCCTAGTGGCCACCTCTCAAAGCCCAGTGACCCCTAGACCCTGCTAGAACCCTCTGGAGCATTCAAATTTCTCAAGAGTAGCTAAATATGGCACAAAACTATGATCCCCTTCTCATCCATGCTAGATCCATCATGTCTAGCATGGAGGAGATGGAGAAGACTGCATGAGGAACTTAGGAGCCTCCAAACTACTGAATCTTGTCACCTAGTATTGATTTTCAACACTGAAAACACTAGAGACTAAAATGCATGGTCAATTGGATGTTGAACTAGCCTAGATTTGACTTTCATGGTTCTTCCATTCTAGGGGAGACCTTTTCCACACTACCCAACAAGGAAAATAGGAGGATGTACCTAGGCATATTAGTGGGGGATTCCAAAAATAAGAAAACAATAGCAAATTATCTCAAACTAACACCAGAACCTTCATAGCCCTTCCACATGTAAGTAGAATGTCAAAAATCAATAAAAATAAATCTCATAAGGTTCTTCCACACTAGGGATAACCTTACCCATGTTGAGCATTCTAGTCTCAACATGGATGAAAGGGGGGAAGTTAAAACCATTGGATTTTGCATGTAGTTTGACTTCTACAAGCAACCCAGACCTTCTTAAAGTCACTAGACCTTTTGGAAGTTACCAAACTTCCAAAAGCCATTTGAAATAATCAAAAATTACTTTCCTTAGGTCCTCCATGCTAAGGAAAATTCCATCAATGCTAAGCATCCTAGCCCTAGTGTGGATGGAGGGTAAATCTTGAAAACCCTCTCACAACCTTCAAAGTGACCAAATTTTGACCATAGACATTGATAGTCAACACCTGCAAGCCCAAGGACACGCATGCATAGCCAAATTTCCAGAACTTTGGAAAATGTAGGAACTCCAAAATATCATTCAAAGACCTTAAGCAGACACTAGAAGGCCTTGTGTGTGTCATAGGACCCTCAGAATATCCAAGGTTGATCATAAATAGCCTAAAACCACCTCCCCTAATCTTCCACACTAAGCATGGAAATCCTAGTGTGGAGAAAGAAGGGGAATATCAAAAACCACTTTACAGCCATTAAAATGTCCTAATATTAACACCAAGTATTACTAGTTGACACCATCAACTTTAGAAACCCGCATGCAACAAAAATTAGCAAAAAGAAGGGTCCCTTAGTTCTTCCATGCTAAGAGGCACCTCTTCCACATTGGCCAACATGGAAGAAAGGGGGGAACTCTAAGGAGACTTCAAAATGACCTTTAAACACCTCATGAAAACACCCTACAGCCCTACATGAACCCTAAGAGCAATTTTACAACTTCTAGCGCCCTCAAACCCTACCAAACTAAGCAAAAATGATTACAAAGCTACTTACCCTAGTCTTCCACATTGGGCATACTATCCCAACCATGGAAAAAAGGGGAAAAGCTCAAAAACCATCTAGGAAACCTCCAAAATGACTAAATTTGACATGAAACCCTAGCCTTCAAACCCAATAACCCTAGAGGCACACATGCATGATTGATTGAGGCCAAAACTAACCAGATCTAAGCTTTATGATCCTTCAACATTAGTGATCCCTTATTCCATGATTCCTAGCATGGAGACTAAGAGAGAGACTTATTTAGAGCTCAAAAACACCTAAAAATAAGATCAAATAACCTTTCATGCACTTTAGAACCTTGTTAGCATCCTCTAGAGTCTTCAAACCTGTGAAAACTAATCCCAAATGGCTAAAACTCTATTGCCCATAGTCTTCCATGATGATCACCATATTCCTAGCATGAAAAAAGTGGGGAATCCTAAATCACACTTGGGAGTACTCAAAACTACCAAATTTTAATATGAAACCCTAGCCCTTGGTCCTAGCAACTTCATAAGTTAACATGCATAATCGATTGTGACCTAAACTATCCTAGATCTAGGATTCTTATTTTATGCATGCTAGAGAAGGCCCCTTCCATGTTGGAAAATGTGAAAATGAGGAGAAAGATACTTTTCTACTTTTGATGAAAAGATGATAGTTCAAGAAGCCAAAGATCTACACCGAGTAAGTCTAAGATCTTGTAGCCTTATGATTTTGCTTGTGTGACCTTATTTTGGCCTTTAAAACTTATTTTCCCCATATTCTATGATGGAGAAAGTCCCCTAGCATGGAAAAATGTGGGTAAGAACTTTGATTCCATTGAGTAACCTCCAAACATGCTCAAATTAGTCAAAAAGTTGCAGAATCATGATTTATAGCCCTAGGGGCTTGTGAACCTAGTCAAAGTGCTCCCAAATCATCTTGAATCCACAAAATAAGTGTCCCCCCCATATTTCCATGCTAGGTATACTTTGCTCAATGTGTAAGAAGGGGGAAAGCTATTTCAACATGTTTTGATGCCCAAAACTAATTCCAATGACCTCAAAATAAAGCTAGATGATGCACAACTTCTAAATCTAGGTTCCAACTACCTGTTTGACCATGTTTGATCTTTTTTTTATCAATATTTTGATTCCTCATGCTGAACCCCCTCTCTTTCACACTATCTAATGTGGAAATAGTGGGAAAGGCTGCAAAACTTGCTTTTTGGCTTTTACAAACCTTTGGAGTATTCAATTTTGGTAGATTTGGCCCTGAGCTACCTTAGGAAGGCCTTGAGACCTCAATTTTGGAATTCTAGATGTCCCAAAACCTACTTCCCTTAGTTTCCATGTTGAGGATCCCTTATTCCACACTAGCCAACATGGAAACAAGAGTGGCCTAGCATGGAAGCTTCAAAACTCTCAATTTTCATGTTCAAACAGTCTAGAAACAACCCTAACCAATGCCCAAACTCACCTAATAACCTTGTAGCCCTAAACCATGGCGTGATAAGTCCTAAAACTATAAAACGTTAACACTTTTAAACCTATATTAACCAAATTTTATCATATGTAGCCTATCTTACTCAACTTTTGTGTTATTACATGATGCTTTGGCTTATTTTGGCCTATTTTTACATTGTCAACCCTGTTAACCTTCTTATGGCCTTTATATAACCTTATGTTCTTTATTTTTCTTATTATAGCCCTATTTACCTTGTTTAGCCTTTGAGTGGAATCAAATAGTGGGGTTTGGGCTTCTCTGAACACCATTTTGCACCATGTGACCGTGGCCTGTTATGGCCTTAAACTGGCATCAAGGCTCGTTATCATCTTCAATTGTCATCATGGCCCACTAAGGCTTAAAACTGGCAAAATTGTAACCCTTGTTGATAAGTTTTAGCCTTATTTCTCATACTTCCATTTTTTAAGCTTTTTTGACCTTTATTTGACCCTTATTACAATTTGATTGCTTATTGTTACAGTTGAGGTTCCTATCACAACACATAGTGGTAAGGAGAAAACCCTTAAGCTAAGTTCCTCACTAGAACCTCAATATCCTCAAGACGTCACCCAAGTCCTATAGGACAATATTAAAGCCTTTACTTGGTCACACAAAGATATGCTAGGCCTATACCAACATTTGATATAACATAACATCATGCTTAACCCTAGCATTGGACCAGTTAAGCAAAAAGTGTGCAAGATTAGACCTAATTTGGCCTTGGTAGTTCATGATGAGATCTCAAATCTCTACCAAGTTGGTTTCATTAGGGTTGTTGACTATGCAAAATTGATGTCCAACATAGTGTTATTCCCTAAGAAAAATGGGAGTATCCATATTTGCATCAATTTTTGAGACCTAAATAAACTAACTATCAAGGATGACTTCCCTTTTCCTAGCATTCATCAACTTATTGATACTATGGGCGAACATACCTTGTTGTCCTTTATGGATGGATTCTCAAGATATAACCAAATTAAGATCAACCTAGAGCACCAACTTAGCTTACCCTTCATGATTCCTTCAGGTACCTTTTGTTATACCATGATGCCCTTTCACCTTAAGAATGCAAGAGCAACATACTAGAGAGCCATGACCTATATCTTCAATGATTTCATGCGAGGTTTACTTAATTATTAGGTAGATGACATAGTTGTTAAGTAAAAAGTAGTCAATGACCATGCTAATGACCTAGACCTTGTGCTTAAATGATGCCTCAAATACAAGCTTAGACTGAATTACAAGAAATGTATCTTTAGTATCAAGACTAGTAAGATGCTTCGCTTTATACTCTTTGAAGAAAGGTTACATGTCAATCTTGATAAGGTTAAGGCCATATCTAAATTAGTAGCACCTAGCAACATTAAAAATCTTTAGGGATTACAAGACAAATTATAGTTTATTCATATGTTTATTGCTAGGCTTATGGATAAATTACAACCCATGCAACACTTTCTTAAGAAAAAAGTTCACTATGAGTGGTTAACTCAATGCCAGGAGGACTTTGAAAACCTTAAGCAAGAGTTGGCACAACTACTAATAATTTATCCTCCACAAGAGGAGACATCTACCTTGCCATCTCTAACACATCCGTTGCCTCTCTATTCTATCAAAAATGAGATGATGGAGTAGAGATGCCTATGTACTATCTTAGCCATGCATTTGTTTCCCATGAGACCTGATACACTAAAGTGGAGAAGTATTGTCTTGCACTAGTCTTCTCCTTGAATAAGTGGAGACACTACCTCTTTAGAAGCCAAGTCAACATCATTTTCAAGGGCAACATGCTTAGAGCCATAACAACCAACATCTATGAAAGTCGTCATATAGCCTAACAAAAATCCATAACTACAAAGGTTTACCTTCATTACATCTTTCAATCCTCAACAAAAGGTCAAAATATAGTCATACAACTCATAATTTCATGTGTCGATGACCAAGCAGACATAGATCACGAATTCCCTTATGAGCATATAACACAACTAGCCAAGTGCCCAAGGGTGATGATGTAATCATGCACTTTGATGGAACTTCAATTGCCAAAGGGGCCAATGCTACTACCATCATAACATTCCCATCTAGTGAGATCCAACCCTTCACCTATCGTTTTGAGTTTCTAAGTACCAATAACATAGTGAAGTACAAGGGTTTGATAAGAGGAAAGATGGTAGCTCATGACCTAGGAATTAGATGCTTAATGATCAAATGTGATTTACAACTTGTGGTTAGCCAAATAACTAAAGTCTATGAGTGCAAAGCCAAATAACTACTGTGAGATGTGTTTAGTAAGTTTCCCACCTTAACCATGGATTATGCTACTCCCATCATGTGGAACATTGAGGATACCTTTGTTGTTGTTGTTCATACTGCTTCCCAAGAAATGATATGATTATATCAAATTTTATCATATGCATGATGAATCCTCACAAGGCTTAAATACTGCTCAAAAGGACACCATATGTAAGCAATAAAAGTAGTATGTCATCATAGATGATAACACATTATGTCAATGATCCTATGATGGCATACTCCTAAAGTGCTTAGGTAAAGCCAAATCTAGAACAATCCTAGAGAAGGTTTACAAGGATGTTTATGAATGAAATATAGAACCTAGAGCTATGGTTGCTAAGATCATATGGTGAGGATACTATTGACCCCATATGGAAAATTACTACCTATAGAAGCTTAAGCATTATGACACATGCCAATGATATAACAACCATATATACATTTACCATTGACTGAGTTGCACACAACTTAGATCACATGTCCATTTCAATGATGGGGGTTGGATATCATTGGACCTATAATGCCTAAGTCTTTAGCAAGGCACAACTTCATCATCACCATAATTGAATACTTTACAAAGTGGATTGAAGCTATTCCCCTAAGGAAGACTACATCTGAGCAAGTCTATAAATTCATCCTAGATAACATTGTAGTTAGTTTTAGCATATCCATGATCATAGTTATGGACAATGGACCATAATTTAGTAGCCAAGAAACAAAATATTTCTATCATGAACTAGGCATTAAGCATTCTTTTTTGTTGTCTTATTACCCTCAAGATAATGAAGAAGAAAAAGTAAGCAATAAGGCCATCGTCAACTTGCTCAAGAAGATTCTCAACAACAGCAAGTGTAAATGACATGAGTGGCTTGTACATGCACTATGGTCCTATAAAACGACCTATCAGGCATCCACTAGTATGATCATTGACAACTTGATTTATGGTTCTAAAGGTGTTTTACCTCTTGAATTACAAGTGCCATTGCTCTGAGTAGCCTTGACTGACTCCATCAATGATTAGAAGAATAAGAAGTTATGAACAAAAACCTTGGATTCAATGGAGAAGTAATGTATGAAAGCACTTTCTTACATTGAACACTATCAAGAGAGGCAGAAATGGTAGCATCACCATAACTTGACCATGTGTAAGATCAAGGAGGGTAACCTAGTCCTTAAAGTCATCCATGATCATATCGACAAATTCTTCACTAATTGCAAAGAATCCTTTATTATCACTAGAGCCTATGGGAATGATGCATTCAAGATAGCTAACATGGATGGGAATGAGCTAGCCAATCTAGTTAATCATTCCTATCTAAAGTCATACTACATGTAGCTAATAATCATCAACAGCAAAGCCTTCCTTCAATAGTCTACTATGATCTTAAATTGACAACATGGCCTACTAGGGCCTTAAACTGATACCATGGCCCACCATGACCTTAAACTAGTAGCATTGGTAGCTTGGTTTTATCATCTAATGTGGCTTTTATGCATTGTAGCATCATAATATATAGTGGTGTTTTGTATTCTTTATCAGTGCCTCTCAAGTAGATCCTCTAGATACCAATAAAGAGGGGCCACTAAAACACCACAAAAATTTGCATGTTATGGTCAATTTTCATCATGTAGCTTTCACCCCATGAAACTTGTGGTAAAACTTCATTTTAAATGTGAAGATTGTAATCCATAAGGAGAAATCTCACATATTCCATACTTTTGGGGCTTAAATGCCTCATAAGTGGTCAAAGCTTTAATCCCTAAGTGAAAAATGTTACCTAGTCTCTATATTTTGGCTTAGGGGGTCAAAAATATATTTTGGAATGTCAAAAATGGAAATTTGATGGGTTTTGTATAGGGTATACATTTCTCTATGATGAAAATATCTATAGGAGGTAGAACTCACCTACCCCCAACATGGAGGAATGGGGATTTTCCTTCCCAGCATGGATACTCCCCCCCCCCCCCAACATGGAGACTTCATACATAGCTTGGAAACCTTCCCCTTCCCCTCTCAGCATGGAAGTTTCCCACTAGCATGGAGGCTCCACCCCCAACATGAAAACTACATGTCCTCAATGTGGCCACAAAAGCCAAATTTCATACCTCTGTGCACTCCAACATTGACCAACCACTTCATTAAGGATGGAAAAAGTCTTAGTGTGGAAGATTCATCTCCAGCGTAGAAGGTGTTACCCTACTACTATTTATAGTAAACATAATGTTCATGGATAAGGCACTTTCCATATATGGTAAACCACCAAATTTGGACATCCATCTCACCTATACAAGGAAAAATTTTGTAGTAAAATTATAGCTAATTTGCAGCCAAATCACAACCATTTTTAAATCCCATTCATGGCCAAAAACCTATAAAAATTAGCCTTAACACCATTCATAGGTTCAAAAATTTTTTTAGGTTCCATACTTTTTTATAAGTTAAGAAAATTTTCACGATCAACAATTTGTTCATAGTTCTACACTTGGGCATTTTCAAGCACTTAAGAGTTCTTGCAAGTTCCCACACTTGTATTCTCATGAACCCTATGTGGAAACCCTATGACCTTGTGACTTTGTAACCTCCTTTGGGATTTGTAAGTTTTGAAACATCATGTTGTGCTCTTGGGATTTTCAACTCCCAATGTAGATCACTTGGGCAAGTTGGATTCTTCATACTTCTCAACCTCCACCTTAGCCAACATTGCAGATCTGGTGTAGTAGCATAGGAGGTTCCATAGCATCAAGAGTGGTAGGACATTTGACTTGTGGAGTTAACTACATCTACTTCAACAAACCCTTAATCCCCATCCAAGTGAACCCCCTACTAACCACTTAGGCACCATTTGTACACATTTTTCTAATTTATTCTTTATTTATTCTCAATAAAGTTTTAAGTTCTAGGTTTTCTATGCAAATTATGTTCATTTATTTTCTGTGCATTATTTAGATTTGTTATTAGTTTTAGCATTCTATTTTTATTACCTTGTTTTTAATTTTTGTAAGTCCCTAGGTAATTTGTTATATCATCCAAGGCACCTTGAATCCAATTAATTTGAAGGCCCTAGGGATTTAGGGTTGAGGCTACTACACTGAATCTATCAATTTTTCCAATGATCAATTTTTTTCAATTGTAACAGATATATACTGAAATGGAGAGTGTAATAACAATGAAGAAAATGGATATAATCTAAGATCAAAAGAAATATTAACTACTTCCAAGCCTCCAAACATGATTTCTAATTCATCTACTAAGAGGAACGTTTTTGAACCAAGTAAAAAGGAGAAAAATAAAAGAATATTAACTAAAGAAAAGTACTTAAAATCAAACTTTTAATAAATGGAAGAAGAAACCAAGCTTTTATGGAGATGGAGAATATGATTTGATTGAATATCTTAAACATGTCAAGGTAAATATTAGCATATATCAATTACTACAGATAGGAGAGAATCCAATAAAAAAGGCTTTAGAGTTCATTAAAGGTAAAAAGAGAGTTGGAGAGCTAGATTTAAGCTATGTGTCTAACCTTGACAAAATAAAAAAAAACTAGTTATGATTGTACTATTGATAAATAAGCTCCTCCTTTTCTTTTGACAATGAAGTTAAAGGACAAATATCTTCATGATTTTGAAGCTACATCTACTATTATATTGTTATCTATATGTAAAAAACTTGGTTTGATTCCTAAAAAATCAAATAAAAAGATTATTCAAGTGAACAAGAGCAAAGTGAAGATTGTAGGCCAATTGCTCAATGTTTTATTAGAAATTACTTCTAAACCCTATATCAAAAGTAGAGTAAGTATTCAAGTGGAAGACATACCAGATTCACATAGTCTTTTGTTGAGTAGAAGTTGGAGTAAGAATTTCTCAAGTTACATATCAATGACTTACTCGCATATGTAGCTACCTTAAAAAGGAGAGTCAAATCAAATATAAATTTATAGTGAACCTTTCATGAGTGAAAACATTACTTTGAATGGAAAGAATAAATTCATTGAAATAAGAGCTTTTGAAACCAAAATTTGCACACTTTAAGAATTTGATAATTTGAAGAAAGAAGAATCTCAAGCTGAGAGAAAATGGGAACTATACTTTGATGGTTCTTGTAATTTCAAAGTTGCTGGAGCTAGAGTAATTCTAGTAAAAGATGATTCCCAAAAAATATTCAAAGCATTTCATCTATCTTTTCTTTGTACTAACAACAAGGCCGAATATGAAGCCTTGAGTATTGGAATTAAAATAACATTGGAAAAAGGAATTATGGTAATCACCATAAAGGAAGACTCAAGATAGTTTGTGAACAAATTAAACGTTATTGTGTACTAAAAAGTTCATTCTTACAACCCTATGAATAGCTTTTCTACAAAATGTTGGATCAATTTCATTACTAAAAATAGAACATATAGCTAGAGAAGATAATTATATAGCAAATGACTTAGCAAAGGCAACTTCATCATTGGATGTGAAAAATATAGAAGGGTACAAAGGAATAATAGTTAACAAGGAACATTAACCATCAATACCAAAAAACATAAAGCATTTAAAAGTATTAGAAGATGATGCTCAATTGCTTAGATTCTTGAGAAATAAATAGGAATTTATAAGTCAAATCATACCAAAACTAGTGTCAAGGTTTAAGAAAAATTCTACTCCCAAAAAGATGATTGATTATGAACATGAGTTTAGCTAACACTAGCTTATCAAAAAAGATATAGAAAATCCAAATGATCAAGATTATGAAGCAATGAATATTGTATCTACTAAGATAGCAAAGATGTTAAATGTCACAAAGGAAAAGGATTTAATTTTTAATCAAAATTTATTATTACTCTTGAAAAATAATTTGGAAAATTTTTCCTGGTATAATGATTATCTTAAAAATTTTCAACTAAATGTGATGACACAGAAAATTCCTTTAATAGATGATTGTAAAACAATTAAACAAAAATAAAGGAAATTTAATCCATCATTTGAGCTAGATATGGAAGCTAAGATTAAGAAGTTATTGCAACCCCAAATCATATATCATGTCTAATACTCAACATGGCTTGCTAACCTTATTCTGGTAAGGAAGAAGAATGGAAATATTAGGCTTTGTGTGGATTTCAAAAACTTGAATGAAGCCTTAGAAAGAGATAAATACCAACTTTTTAAAATTGATTCGATGTTGATCAAAGTATCAGGTTATCAAGTATATTATTTCCTAGATGGTTTTTTAGGCTATAATTAGATCATGGTAGATGAGGATGATAGATATAAAATAACATTTATCACCAAATGGGGAACTTTCACTTAACAAGGAATGCCATTTGGATTGTCAAATGTTGGAGCTAATTTTCAAAGATCAATGGATTTAGCCTTTAAAGGTTTAATAAGCAAGTTCATTATGGTTTATTTCGATGATATCACCATCTTTTCAAAAATGAAGGAAGATCATATTAGTCATCTTCAACAAGTTTTTGATAGATGTCATGGTATTTCATTAAATTCTAAGAAATATATCTTTGGGGTTAAATCTGGAAGTTTACTAGGTCATGTAATCTATCAAGAAGGAATTGTTATAGATAACTCTCAAATTCTAGTATAGAATATTAAGAATCCTACAAGTAAAAGGTCTATTATATCTTTCTCTGGAAAGCTGAATTTCATTAAGAAATTTATCCCTAGATTCACCGAAATTACTAAACCTTTGATGCATATGTTAAAAAGAGCTTTAGAATAAATTTAAAAAGCCATTCAAGAAGCTCCATACATGGTAAAACCAAAATTGAAAGAAGAATTATGGTTATATGCTTTTGCTTCAAATGATTCAGTAGTTGTCATTTTAACTCAAAGAGATGAAGGACAAGATGCATCGATCTAATTTTTAGGGTATCAATTGAAAGCTTCAAAGCTAAATTATTCACACTTAGAGAAATAGGCATTCATAGTTATTAAGGTGCTTCAACATTTCAGATATTACTTGGAAATCTCATTAGTTCATATTATGCTAATAGATCCTATGATTAAACAATTCTTAGTCCAAAATGAAATTATATTAAAAAGAGGGAAATGGTTCATAAAGCTTCAAGGTTTTAGATTTTCATTGGAAATGTGCAAAACCATTAAAGGAATGGGATTAGCTAAGTTCATTGCTAGAGATAATGAAGTATGTGTGTTTAAGGCTCCTAAAATAAATTGGTATGATGAAATTCTAGAATTTCTTGAATCACAAAAGGTTCCAAAAAAATTTAATTATAAGTTAGAAGAGAGCTTTCTTCAAAAAGGAAAATAAATTTATGACTAAAGATGGAATCTTATATAGAAAGGATTTCATAGGGGTTTTGTTGGAATGTGTTCACAATGATCAAATTAATCCTATTCTAGAATAATTCCATGATCATTCTAATTTGTTGTATGAGTCCCCTAAGTCTACTATACAACATATACTTTGCTATGGTTTTTATTGGCCTAGTATGTATCAAGATATTAATTTGAAAATTCAAAAATGTTACAAATTTTAAATTCATGGACCGAAGATCAAAAAGGCTAGAGCTCCCTTAAAATTGGTAATTGTGGATAGATCATCTCAACAATGGAGCTTAGATTTTATTGGCACAATTACTCCTATGAGAGTAGGACATAAATTTATTCTCATAGCTACTAAATATTTTACTAAATGATCTAAAGGAAAGGAACTAAGGAAAAGTTCAACATCAAACATGATTAAGTTTTTGGAAGATCAAATTTTAAGTTATTTTGGTCTCATGAAAGTGTTGGTATCCAATAATGGAGTAGCTTTTCAATCTAAAGAACTTATAACATGGGCATCAGAAAAATCCATCTTTCTATTTTCTTCTTCAAATTATTATCCTCAAGGAAATTGCTTAGTTGAATCTAAAAATAAAAAGCTTATTTATTATATTAAAAAGTCAATGGATGGAAACCCAAGAAATTGGATTGATTACTTGTAATATGCATTATGGACTAACCATATTAGATTTAAAAAGGGTATTCAAATATTAGCTCATAACTTGGTCTATGGTTTAGCTACTAGAATTATGAACAAGATTATAAGTTTGACGTCAGATTTTGTACAAAAGTATAGTGAGAAAACTGATAAAGATAGAAGTTTCATGATCTTGCTCATCAAAAGAAAAGTCAAAATGGACAAAGCTAAAGATAATTTGTTAAATAATTCTTCTCAAGTCAAAAAGTGGTTCGATTGAAAGGATTTAAAAAGAACTTTTAAAGTCAATGATCTTGTATTATTATGGAACATGAAGAAGCCAAATAAGTTTTCAGTAGTATGGACAGGTCCATTTCTATTCAAGGAACAATTATCAAAGGACACATACCAATGATCAACATTAAGTGATATGGAATTGTAGTTTCTCTATAATGTTTTATACATAAAACATTACTTTGGGCAACTGCTCATGAATTAAATCTATATATATAAATTAATAAATGTATATAGTATAGTAATATATATGTATGTAACTATAATAATATTTAGTATACAAAGTAGTAAGTAATAAACTTTTTAATATATGGTTAGTAGTAATATAACTAATAAATAATATATATACAATTTCTATAATATTTACCCATAACCTATATATCCTATACATATTCTTATATAATTCTATATAATTTAATAAAACATATATACATTAGAGTACTAGTTTAAAAATATTAAATTTAAAGTGTTAATTAAATTATTAAATTTATATTATCTCAAGTAATCATTACATTTGATTTGTGTAAGTGGGAGTGATGGTTGGATAATTGCTTTGTGGTGAATTAATTTCAACAACCAAATAGTGGAATTTGAATTAGCCAACTGTATGATGATGGAAATTAAATAAGTTTTGGCTAAGTGGAAAAATTGGTTAATAGATTTGATGGTAATTTCAAATTTACCTTACACTATATAAGGAGATGTGAATTTCTTGAAAATACATCATTTCTCTATTCAACACTTAAGTGAGAAGAGCAAGTGAAGTTTTTGAGTGTAAGGTAGAAAAATGGTTCTTAGAGCGAGGGAAACAAGAAGGCCTTTTATCTCATATGTTACAAGATGCTGCCCAAAGCATGTATTGAGAGCCTATTTTAAGGAAACCACCTGTGGAGAATCTAGTAGAATCCATTTCTTACTTTTGCTTTCAAATGAGTTTAGATTTCTCATTGGTGGACTTTCTATACATTCCAATGTTTGGGGTAGCTTTCATGAATGCACCATCAAAGTTGAGTACCAAGGACAATCTACTAAAGATGTTTCTTGGGAAGAGGCTTTCATGTATCAAGATAGATAAGCAACTAGTTGGGGAGAACCTCAAAAATTAGCAACCAAAGAGTTGGATGAAAAGAAGCAAAGATAGTTTTTGAAGACCAAGGTGAAGACCAAGTTGAGGCTTCAACTAGGCAAGAAGAGAAAAGAAGACCATTCATCACAACTAAAATCACATATAAAATGGTTCATGATATGAGAATCCCTAAAAGATCTACTTTAACTATGCTTTTCCCATGTACATAATAGTTTGCATGATATTTTGTTTGTATAGTTTCTTAAGTTTTATTAGGAATGAGGCTTTCATTTCATCAAACCTTAAGTCTAATGGAAGTTTTCCTCAAAAAAGATGTCTAGTTTTGTATATAAAAATGTGTTCTTCACTGATGTGCTAAGAAGGGGGGTAAGAAATTTTGTCACATTTATATTAAGAAATTATTTATGGAGCAAATTTTATGAGATAAGATTAAGAAATTAAATTTCCCAATTTAGCTTCTCAAAGATGATGAGAAAATGAGAGTTAAATTATTTATTTTAAATGGGAAAATGATCAGAAGCATGATGGAGAAAGGTGTTAAAGTGTTCTTTATATACGTGTGCCCATATTGAGTTCATAATTTCATAAGCATGGAATTAATAAAAGCTTAGTAAGGTTTTTTCAGCCTAAGTTATGAAGAAATTGTGTTTTTCCTATGCATAATGGTGTAGGTCAAATTTGGAAATTAATGTGAAAATTGCAAAATGTTTAATTTACAATTGTATCTCCATTGGTTCTTACATTATGTCAATTTATTAGTTTATCAAATTTAGTGTAGTGATCAATTGGATGTTCCAGAGAACAATAAAATTAAGTGAATAAATCTGTGCATCCATTTTCCCTCGATACATGGAAGAAACTCTGTAAAAAACTAATGAATAACTATACATTTCAATCTATAGTGGTTTCCAAATGGTGGCCAAAAATTAAGTTGTAGAGCCAAAAATCCTAAATAAAACAAAGAGAAAATACCCAGTTCAAGTGCTCAGAAACATTTGATAAAAAATTGGTAGAGCAAGATCATAATTTTGACATAAAATTAACAAGATTCTTGTTAAATGGTATTGCCTAAAAATTCATCAATATTCCAAAAAAAAAAGCTTTTCCATAGAAGAAATTACAGCAATACAAAGTGCAACAGCAAACAAATAAAAATTCATAATTTTCACAAGAACACAAGCCCAACAACTATACAAAGGAGAAAATATATACAAATTGGTGTTCCAAAGAAAATAATCATGCCAAACCTATAGGCATTAGTAATTTAACATATTGAAAAAAAAACCCTAAGGCAACGGCTACCAAATATTGGAAAATTGTAGGCTCAAGAATCTTAAATAAAGGGTATCCATCATTGCATTTTTTTCTTGGTAGAACTTGAGATTTGGAAGATATCTCCTCTCCTACTACCTACACACGAGTTCCATGTTATAGGGGATCATGAGGCTATAGGGCATTGACACAATGAAACCAAAATCGGGCTTGAATTTTCGATTTCTTCTCTACAATGGAGGTAGCAATTATAGAGTAGCACCAAGCAATAATAAGTACAAAGAACAAGGGCAATGTTGGTAGGAGTTCCATGCCTAAACCATAGTATTAGGATCCAAAAGCAAGAAATGAAGGACACACAAGGAGCATGCACAATGGAGGCAACACAATAGTGGGCATGATGGCCATAAGGACAAGCATTGAAACAAGGCACATCAAAGACAAATCACATACATTAAGGTTATATAACATTGATAATAATTTCATTTTAAAATAAAAGAAAATTATAAAAAATAAGAAACTAGGGTTTATTTAAATTACAACTAGTTTTTTTTTTAAAGGAGGTTTACAATTTCAAAATGGGAGAATTTATAATCATTTAATAAATGTAACTTTTATTTTTTGGAATTAAAAATTTCCAATGGAAGTTAAAATATCCCATTAAGGTTATAAATAGATCTCCTTAATATTTGTAAGGTTGTAATTGATAAGAAGATACTTGTCAACTATGGCTTATTTTTCTCTTTGAATTTATAACTTCTTAAGAAAGTGATGAATAAATTTCCTAGATATTTTGTAATGCCTTTAGCTTCTCATGATTATTGTAACTACTCTAAGGTCACTACAAAAGGTCCTTCAAAGGTAGAATTTTGGAGGAGGAGGATTTTGGAAAAAAAAAACAATTGAAGATTATTTGTAAAATGTCTTGCTAAAGACATCAATTTGGTTGCTTTGTTTTAATCTTTTCAGTTCATTCTTTCCCATTTTGTTGTAGTTACTTAGCTAATGGTTTAGATAGCATCATGATTGGCATTCAATTTTGGAAGTTTTCCTAGGTTTCTTTTATAGCTCTATTTTTGCACAATATTAGACTTTTATTAAGATTTTCCCTAAAGAGCTTATGTTGTTAAAAGCCTCTAGAGCAATTGAATAGTAATGTCTTAACAAAATTGGCTATTTTGAGCATAGAGAAGCTAGGAAAATCTTTGATATTTTGAGACAACTAAAATAGCTTCATTATTTTAAAAGTCTATTACCTTGTTATTTCAATCTTGAAATTGTCAACCTTTTTTTGAAGGCTATATTTAATGCAATCTTTGACAACTATTAACTAGCCAAAATAGAGACTTGTACTTTGTCATTTACATAGCATTTTTTCTAGTATAATAAGATTGTCTTTACAAAATTTTTTGTTGAGCTGAAAGGGTTTGGACAATTCATAGTTAGATTGAATTAGAATAACTTTATTGCAAAGTGTTTCCTTGTGTTAATTTATCTTGCTTAAATATTTGATATTTCACACAACTTTGATTTCTTGTCTTTCTCTTTCAAAATCCATTGAATTTCACTCTATTTCTAGTTTTCTTATGGAATTTTCTCTCTAAGGAAAATTAGGAGTAGATTGGTAGAATTGTGTTCAAACATATTTGCAAAATTTTATTTGCTACAAGTAATGTACTATAGGGACCGTATAGACTAAGTGATTGGACAAAATAGAAAATCTTCAACAATGCATAATGTTTGACAAAGTTAGCTGAATTTCTTTTATGATATCCAATTACAATGTCATACATAGCCCAACTATTTCAACATTCATAATAGCAAACACATACAATTAGTCTATTTCAAAACTATTGAATCTATTTAAAGGTATCTGGGCCTTGGTGTTGCCAGAGACCAGCAAACACCTAAACCCTATTTGATAAACACCTTCAATCCTGTGACCCTGAAGGTCACAAGACCGAGAGGCCCACAACGTTGGTAGTTTCAAATGGTCACCAATAGTAGATAACTTAAATGAATTCTCTTGGCAATACCAATGAGTGAAATGAAAATCTACAAATCACCTATCATAGGTTCTAACTAGAGTTACACTACGTATATCATGTATCTCTAGTTATTTAAGTGAAGATATGAAAAATTTTTATACGTAACATGAATTACTAGAGAATATAATTTAAATAAAGAAAATAAATTACATAAAACAAGAAAGAGAAGGCATATTAAGAAACTCCCTAATTTTTCATCTCTCTATCAAAAAAGAAAGGTTGTAATCATAGTTAAACTATATGATTAATATGACTGAATGGCCATGTTTTGGATGACAAGTTTGGTAGCTTGCAAGAACTGTGTATCATACCAAATATAATTTAAGGTTTCAACAAAGAAAGAAGAATATTAATCCATTTTCTGTTATCATGATAGAATGATTGGTAAAATGTATCTTGATGAATACTATCCATGAGTATTATCTATTTTCAAATTCAAGAATTCAACTTGTCTATCAATGCTTTAAAAGTAGGTAGAGTATCCACTAGCCAAGGGATTGTATAACAAATTAATAGAAATTTCTTCTTCAATTAGGCTTCTCATCTAATAGATCTTTCACATGTTCATGTTTTAAGAATTAATGAAAACTATTTCTTGTATACATAATGCATAAATATTTAAGCTTTATAATTCTACAATAATACATGTATATTAGTATTTTGGCTAGTTCAAGTCCTATAGTGAATATGTATGGTGTTTTCTTTCACTAACTAGGATCCTTGCAAGCACATTATATATCTCAACCCTCATACTTTTTCCTACATTTTCCTCTATATCATTTCCCTACATAGATATCATACAGCTTATTAAAACAAGATTATAATTTTTCATGATGGTCAATCTCTGCTTGCTATGTCTTAATGCTTGTTAGGTTAATTTAATTCTTATTCCACTATTGTTAGGTCAAATTGATGATTCAACTACTTTATTTATTGAATTGATAACAACTATCTTTATTCATCATACTCTTAATGATTTTCCTAACCTCCTTAGGATGCTACCTCTAGTACTGTACTATTACAACTAAGGGTTATCAACCTAGCCTCTATTATAGGACTTATGGGTAAGTAGATTGAGTCACTTAGTTCTATGGTCCAAGGATAATAAAGAGTCAAAGTAATAAAGTTATAGACCTATTAAGGCATGATTTAACTATCACTAAATTATTAGCCTCTCCTATGGGTAGGGGGTGCTAGAACCTAAAAGAATTAAAACATAGGTACAACCTAAGATTTATAAAAAAATTTATAACTCAATGCTACCTATTAGAATCGAACTAGAAATATAGGTTATCAACCTAATACATATACCACTAGGGTAACACCTCATTACTATTAGCCTCTCATATGATGAATCTTGTGACATCTTGTTCCTAGATGTCATGGAAAATGTCAAATATACCTTATATTAGACAATAAGAAGATAACATGGAAAACATCAAATATGTATAACATTTGATATTGTGCATAAAGAAAAAATAGGAAATTGCAAAAGAAAAATAAAAATAATGCCTTATTAATGTAAAATAACATTTGTAGATCATGCTCTGAGTGTCCCTTGAGGTTATCTTCCTTCAACATCTAACCCTTAAAGGCTATCCAACACTACAATCATGGTTATGACTATCACTAGCTAGAAGGAATAGTTAGTCCTCTTCATGTCATACTTCACCTAACACTTGTTACTCATCTTTACTATCTCTACAACTCCATGTTGATACAACCTCTAATGCCTTAATATAAATACCTTAGGTCAAGCTCCCAAAGGTTACCTTGAAAGACATGCCCATCGAATGTTACTTACAACTTGTCCTTTATATTCTTGTTATAATAATTATGATACTTATTATGAAGAGATAGCATCTTTGTTATGTAACAAGACCATTTAGGAATGAGAATGTGACAATCTATCCTCCTTAGGTTTCATTCGTTTTCAAACAAGTCTAGGGTTACTATCTTTTTTCAAATCCAATGCTTCTTCCATGCATCTATGCTTTAACACTTTGACTCCTCCTTTTGAAGTATGATTAAATATCCTAATTTTCTCCTGCTTATTCAGCAAAAAAAATATAGGTAAGAAGAATATGGGGAAAATAAAATATTATTTTATTAATACTTACCTCATTTTCTAAGATAATGACAATAGATGAACTAAAGATCTACTAATCACAAATCACCTATCCTAACTAGGGTCACAAAAACTACAAATCATCTCTAGTAACCCAAGTGAAGGTGGAGAAAATCCTTTATTTCCAAATTGCATTCCCTTAAGATATTTTACTTACCTAATTAGAATATAAATTAAATGATAAAGAAAATAAAAAATAAAGTTAAGATACTCCCTAATCTTGATCAACCTCAAGGATTAATGGAGTTAGTTATAGTTTCATCATAACGGATATATAATTGGATGACCATATTCGAGATGGTAGGGTTTTATCTTACCTCTCAACTTCATCCTTAGAAATTAACTCTAGCAACCTGGTAACTTGGAAGAATTAGGCATTATAAAAAATATAGTCTAGGGTATCAATGAAGAATTATGTTTACCTATCTTCATTAATCATGGTAATGTAATTAATGAATTGTGGTTCTTGATGAATTCTATCCAATAACAATGTCTATTCTTTAAATCTAGGATTTGACTAGCCTATTGAAGATTCAAAGTAAGAAGAATATGCATTGGCCAATGTAATTGCATGTTAAATTGATGGGAAAATCTTCTTTAATTCAGGTTCATCTTCCAAGGGTTCTTTTACACATCCATATTTTACAAATCAGTAAACATTACTTTCAACTTTCACATTGAAGTCACCACAAATGTTGAATGGCACTAGATTGATATAGGTATTCTTCAAGAAAAACTTATTCTTCAAACCTTTCTCTATTTTCTTAATCAAATATGCTACTTAAAAAAGTTTGACATCTAAGCATGTTGATTTGGCAACTAAATTTGTATTGACTACACATGCACATCTTTCTAATAATTGGATTTTAAATATCAATGTCAATGCTATGTGGCTTCTTTGGAGACTTGACTGTTCTTTCTTTCCCATGATTTAAAGTTCTAGGATTTTGAAAATCATATATTCTAATCTCCATTCAAATATTTGTACTATTTCAAACTTGGTTTCTTTATAAAATATCACACAACCATCCATGTTGTGGTTTCCATAATAGGCTAAGTTGTATGACTCAACAAAAGAACTTCCATAAGAATCCTTTTGCTTGTAAATACCTCTGTATCCCATATTTTCCAAATGTGAATAAAATTGGTATAAGAATTCCCATGGAAAAATTTTTTGTAGGCATAAGAAATTAGCATTCAGATCTTGTAATTCTACTAAGATGCATGAGTATTGATAATAATGCTAGTTCAAAGTTCATGGTGGAAATAGTAGATATTATCTTTCACTGGCTAGGGATCTTTCAAGCATGTTGTATGTTGCAACTTTCATTCTTATTCCTAGGATTCTCTCTTGGGTCATTTCTCTTCATGAGTATCACACACCTTGCTCGGCACAATTTGGTTATAGATTGAAAAAGTATGCATCTTCATGATCATTCTAGTTCACCAACTAATTTTTGAACTAATTTTGAGTTAGTAACAACAAGCTACATTACCTAGACTCCTAATGACCTTTCTACCTGCCTTAAGACACTAACTCCAACAATGAAACTAATGATACACTAGGGGTTAGTAATCTAAGATTATCTATCTACATAGGCTAAGCATCTAATCCTAAGACCCAAGATGGCCAAAGAGGTTAGATTTATTAGTACCAATAATTAAATTGTTAGGCATGGTTTTTTATCTAATTTATAGCTTCTTAAGATACATTTTAAGGTATCACCTAGTTTTCAAGTACCTAAAGAATGAATTTGACCTTACCAATGAGTTCAAAATGTTGAAAATGTTTTAGAAAGGACTATATATATGTTAAAAATAGACATCATATTCTCAAATTATGCTAAAATGAGTCTTTGTAGGACTTGAAGCATCATGTTGGACAAGGAGTAAAAACTAATTTTCAAAGCTTTGTAGGGAAAAATTGACTTCACCACTGCATTCAAAAAGTCAAAATTTAGTCGAAATGTCTCTTTATTCATCAAAAATAAATAAATCAAATTAAAAGTTATGGCTTTTGAAATCCAAAACATTGGGCACCAAAAATAATACTTCTCAAGAAGTCATACATCCTAGTACTACTATAAGATAAATGTACTTAGTTACAAAATTTTTATCTAGATTGCTACCACTCTCTCAAATTGTTTTATTTATTATTTTTTTCATTTTTATATTTAGATTTTCCATCTCTATTTGACATCTTTATTTGAAATTTCCATCAATTAACTAAAAAATTTAAATTTTCCATTTGGTAAAAGACATGCACTAATGGCACTAATGGTTACTATCGGCAACTAGGGAAACAAGAAATGGCAACACTGATGATGTTTGTAAAGGTAACCACCAACAACAATAATGGTTACTATCAATAACCAAAGAGGCAAAAAATGGTGGCACTAGCGATTTTTGGATGGATAAGTTTTTTTTTAACTTTTTATTATTATTTTATTTCACCTTACCCTAGTGGTTGATGTGGGGGTTCAATGGATGATAAGGTATAAGTTTGATTGGCTAAGGGAAGATTCTAGTTTCAATTCCCAACCTTAAAATTTTGAATTTTTTAAAATATTATTTATTTATTTATTTTATTATGACAAGCATAATGAGAAAGTTTAAATGATGATATCTTCTAAACTATAAGTCCAATTAGGATGAAATTTTTCACATTGGAATTGTCTCAAACTGTGCTACACATTGGGCATGATCTTAGGGTCCAAAAATTAGGTTGGAGTTTTAGGATTTGAAAGGAGAAAACTATATTATTTTGTCAAATTATCATTACTAGGCTAACATATGGGTGACCTAAGGACCTCTAAGTTGACTTGAATTTTAACACATATATCTTACAATTTTACAAATGATCTAGGCCTATCCTCTCACATCATGGCTATACCCTAGCAAGGTACTAAAGAGAAGAATATGACAACATCACTTGCTAAGTATTGGTTTATCTATGAGTTTCATGGTAATAACCTTACTAATTGAGTAGTGATAAGACCATTTTATGACTAGGTTGAATCCCTAAGCTTGCCAATTTAGAGATCTTAGGCAAGATAATGCCAACTTACAAGGAGTAAGTGGGATTAGGTGTATAAAAGACTAAGTTTCAAACATAACAAGATCAACTCAATCCATGGTTACTAAGCTTCTTGGAGGAACTTTAAAATGACCTTAATCAATTAACATTTTTAACATTATCACAAGATGAGCAAGAGTTACTTGGACTAATGTATTGCAACTGATCTACCTTATTGATGTGTAATCAGATATTTTGATCATTGACATCCACAAAATTCTCTAAGAATGAATCTTGTTGATTAGTGGAATCTATGTTGAGCATGATGTGCATTCATGGTTCTCTTGTAGATGTGTGGTTCAAACCCAATTATTCCAAAAAATCATTGAAAGGATATCTTCTATCTTACATAATTATCTTGAACATAAGGCACATCTCATGGTGGTGGTCCATAACTCTTCCTAGATTGTGGCTCCATGGTTCGTCATTGGATTATAGTAGGCCCTTGATTCTGATTAGCCTTTGTGTCATAGTTTACTATGATACCAAATGTAACATCCTATTCCCAAATGTTGTGGCAAATGTCAAATATACATTATATTAGACATTATGCATAAGAATATAATGTGGAAAATGTCAAATGTGTGTAACATTTGACATTATGCATAAACAATAATAGGAAAAATATAAAATGAAATGAAAAGAATGTTTTATTAATGTGAAATAATGTATTCAGGTCATGCACAAAGTGTTCCTTGGAGTTATCTTTCTTTAGCATCTATCCCTTAGAGGCTATCCAGCACTGCCACCATGGTTAGGCCTATCATTGATCAAAAGAGATTGCTAGTTCTCTTCCTATTCTACTTCACACTACACTCATTACTCACCTTTACTAGCTTCATCACTCCATGATGATACAACCTCTAATTCATAAACACCTTAGGTTAAATCCCCAAAGGTCATCTTGAGAGACATGTTTATTATTACGACATGCCCTTTCGAGTCTTAATTATAACTTGCCTTCTTAGGTCTTGTTATAATAATTATGATACTTGTTATGAAGAGACACCATCTTCATTATGTAGTGGCACCATTCAAAAATGAGGATATGACAAATCTAACCTTATCATTAAATTTGAAAGATAGAAAAATGTTAGAAATAACTATCTGCTTAGTCCAAGTGAACATTCAGTGTTTAAGATATAATATTTTAATGTTATTAGTACTAAAATAATTAAATATCATTTTATTTAAACCCAAAATTATTAGCTTATTTTCTAAGCCCTCGATGCTAAAATCAACAAGGCAATGCATTTAAAACATAAAACAACATAAGAGCAATTGTTTATTTACTTCAATACTTGGAATTTGAACTAGAGATCTATTTCTTTACAAGAAAAGTCTCTAAATTTACTTTGTTATCCATCTAATTGTACTATTAATTTTTGAAATTTAAGCCTAACCCTATGCTAACTTGACAATGGTCATGATTATGGTTGTCCTCTTTAGGAAATTAAAAATCCTATGATGTAGTTGGTGTGGCCTTGTGTATGTAAAATGATGAGTTTCATGTTGATGCATCTATATAATGAGTTATAATGTTCATAGATGCAATACAATGTGTTTCATGTTCATGTGCATGTACACTGATGTTGTCAATCATGTCAACTACAACTCGCATATGATCACATCTACTGTAACCTACAAATACCACAACCCACAACAACACATAGTATGTAGCAGATTTCAACATTTCTTCCTTCTTTTGCAAACTATGTGACAATAGTACTTGCAGTATCTCATAATCCTTGTCAAGTAGGATTCCAAAAGGTTATGTGCCTTCCAATGACAAAATATTCCTACCAATGTTTTCCTATTGATAGCCTATTATGCCTTTCAAATGTTACTGCACAACAATGCTAATCATAGTAAATCGAAGTCCACATAAAGTAGGCTTCCAAAAGGTTTCGTGCCTTTTGGTTGAAAACATTTCTAACTATTTTTTACCTTCTTAAAGATCATAATGTCTTCCAATTGAGATTGTGTGATATCCCTACTCACAGTGGCTCATAGTCAATGTTAAATAGGCTACTAGAAGGTATCATGCCTTCCTATGGACAAAAATTTCAATCATTTTTTTGCATTTTGGAAGGTTTCTATGTCTTTTGGTCAAGATTGTACGATAGTACTTTTCATTGTGGCTCACAATCCATGCTAAGCAGGCTTTTGGAAGGTTTGTTATCTTCCAATGGGTGAAAATTTCAACCACTTTTTGCCTTTCAAAAGATCACCATGTCTTCTAGTTGAGATTTTGTGATAGTACTGCTCATAGTGACTCACCATCTACATTAAGTAGGCTATCAAAAGATTTCATGCCTTCTGGTAGATGAACATTTTCAATCATTTTATGCCTTCTATATGATGCCCATGTCTTTTAGTTTAGAATGCACAATGAGGCTACTTGTGGTGGCTTGTAGTCAATGTTAAGCTAGCTATCAATAGGTTTCATGCCATCTAGTGGGTGAAAATCTCAAATATTTTTTGCCTTCCAAAAGGTCATGATGTCTTCTAGTTGAGGTTGCACAATAGTGCTACTCATTGTGGCTCATAGTCCACATTAAGTAGGATTCCAAAAGGTTTTGTGCCTTCTAGTGGTTAAAAATGTTAACCATTCTTTACCTTTCAAAAGCTCTTCTTATCTTTCAGTTGAGATTGCATGACATTACTACTTCCATTGGATCACAGTTTGCAGAAAGTAGGATTCTAGTAGGTTATGTGCTTTCTAGTTTGTGAAAATTCTTACCAATTTTTATCCACTAGAAGACTCTTATGTGTTCTAAATGTTACTACATGATATTGTCATAGTGTTTTATAGTTCACATAAATTAAGCTTCTGATAGGTTTTGTGCCTTCTGGTATGTGAAATTTTCAATCATTTTCTATCTTCTAGATGATCTCCATGCCTTTTGATTGAGAATACGTGATAGTGCTACTCATGGTGGCTTGCAGTCCACATTAAGTAGGCTTCCAAAATGTTTCGTGACTACCAGTGAGCAAAAATTTCAATCATTTTCTACCTTCCATAACGTCTCCATGTCTTTTGGTTGATAATGTACATCAATGCTACTTGCAATGGCTCATAATTCATGTGAAGAAAGCTTCTAGAAGGTTTCATGTCTTTCTATGAGAGAAACTTTTAACCATTTTTTGTCTTTTGAAAGGTCTCTATGACTTCGAGATGAGACTACATGACATTATGTCTTGCAATGACTTACAATTCAATTAAAGTAGGCTTCTAATAGGTTATGTACTTTCTGGTGTGCAAAAATTGCAACCATTTTCTTCCTTCTAGAAGATCTCCATGTCTTTGGGTTGAGAATGCATGATAGTGCTACTCAAGATGGCTCATAGTCCATGTTAAGTAGGCTTCTAGAAGGTTTTGTGCCTTCTAATAGAGGAAACGTTTAACCATTTTTTACTTTCCTGAAGGCATGCATGTCTTTTGAATGAGACAAACTAACATTTCCACTCATAGTGGCTCATGGTTCAAGAAACATAGGTTTTCAATAAGTTATGTGCTTTCTAGTGTGCAATAATTCCAACCATTTTCTACCTATTGAAAGATCTCCATGTCTTCTCATTAAGAGTGTGTGTCAGTGCTACTCGTAGTAGCTCGTAGTCCACATGAAGTAGGCTTTTAGAAGGTTTTTTGCCTTTCAATGGAAGATCCTTTTAATCATTTTTTGCCTTCTCAAAGCTTTCCATGTCTTCTAGATGAGACTATGTGGCATTGCTACTTACAGTGGCTCACAATTCAATGAAAGCAAGCTTCTAGTAGGTTATGTGCTTTTTGGTATGCAAGAATTCTAATAATTTTCTATCTTCTAGAAGGTATCCATGTCTTCCTATTGAGCTCAACAATGTTATTTGTAGCAACTCACAATCCATGTTAATTAGGCTTCTTGAAGGTTTCATGCCTACTGGTGGGTAAAACTTTTAACTATTTTTTGCCTTCTAGAATATTTTCATCTCTTCTAGTTGAGAATGTGCAATAATGCTACTAGTGGTGTCTCACAATCCATGTTAAGTAGGCTTCCAAAAGGTTTCTTGCCTTCTGGTGAAAAAAACCTTTAACCATTTTTTACATTCTGGAAGGTCTCCTTGTCTTCTAGATGTGACTAAAATACATTGCTACCCATAATGGCTCATGAGTTATCGAAAGTATGCTTTTGGTAGGTTATGTGCCTTTCAATGTACAAGAATTCCAATCATCGTTTTTTGCCTCCAATTTGCATTGCAAGAAAATTTAGATTACAATGACCCATACTCAAACCTCAAGCAATCTTCTTATATGGTATGTACCTTTTAGAGGTTAAATTAATTATTTTAGTTGTTTAGAAAATTATGGGTTCAACCATGAAAGTTTTAAAAGATGAAAAAGAAGCATTTATTGGATTTGGAGATCAAGTTAAATGGGTTTAATAATTCCATGACTTTAAAATGTCATATGGGTTTTCTTATTTCTCTCTCAATTAATAGTACGAAGTTATAGACTTTTTCTTCCTTGTTTTTTGAAAAAATGTAATCCCACGGATCATGCAATTTTTTGAATGTTTAATAATAAACATGTGGCGTATTGATTCAAAATTTTAATATAGGAAGTTCATTGTTCTGAAATTTTCAATCATTTTAAGCTTTCTAAAAGTCTGAATCACTTCTTGTATGTATTGTAGGACAATGAAGATCATAGTGGCCTATACTCCACATGAAGTAGCCTACTGAAAGTGTATATGCCATTTGCTGATCATAAATTCAATTCATTTTTTGCTAGAAGTAATCAAATTCCTAGCTTCTAGTAGGAACTAGTAGTTGAACTTTCTAATCAATTTTTGTCCTCTAGAAGGCCTGAATAACTTCTACTATCAATTATAGGATATTACTAATTGCATTGAACTGTAATATATGTTAAACCTAGTTTCTACAAGAGGAGGTACCTTTCAATAGCCAAATGTACCAAATAAACTTAACTTCCTATAGGTTCTATAGCTTTCAATTCCCATTGCATGGGAGTACTAGTTGTAGGCCATTGTAGTGTTGGCAAACTTAGCTTCCAAAAGGGGAGGTACCTTCTAGTGCCAAATGTACTCAATAAACTTTGCTATTTGTATGTTTTAGAATTTCTTGTACCCATTACATGGGAGTACTACTTTTAAGCCATTATAATTTATGAGCAACAAGTACCTCCTACTGCCAATCATACAAATCACAAGCATTCACTAAGATTGTGAATAATACTACTAGCATTACCATGTGAATACATGTTTACACTCAAAACTAGTCACACTCATTTCATTGATTGATTAACATGCATGGAAATGTAAATATTAACTAATTACATGAAATAGAAATTGCATTGAAAGTAAATCTATTTTAAGTCAAAGTGCTGAAATGAATATAAATTAATCTCAATCTTATTATCGTTCATGGAATGTGTCTAGGTACAATGCCACTCAAATAAGAAACCATAAAACTGACTCAAATCCACACTACGAGCACTCACTAACTATTTGCTAAGATTATGAAATAAAACTACTAGATTCTAGCTACACTACTAACCAAGTGGTGTCCAATACACAACAATTTCTCTCATATTTATAGGTAGATATAGGCATTACATCGATGAGGATGCACTAACACATTTAACTACATCAACAAGGATGCATTAATGAGGATGTGTCAATGGGGATGCATTGACAGGGATGCATCAACGAGGTTACATCAATGGAGCTATGTCAATGCATCTAAGATGCATTGCTTGTTAATGCATCAACACATTTCCATCCATACATATTTGTCAACACATCTAAGATGCATCGACCAAGATGTATCAATGAAATTGCTATATATATCATGTCTCATCATATCCCCACAATTCACTTAACACTTGTCCTCAAGTTATATATAAATGGACAAAGTTTCATTACAAAAACTATGGGATGACCAAGACTAGATTGGCTACCATTACAAAATTAGAATGTTGTGTTACAAAATTTTATTTGAGTGGATGTATTACAAAATGATGAAAAGAATATATAGATATCAAAGTTTCCAAAATTTCATAGGTCTTCAAAACTTTTTTGAAGATGATTCTTCTTGTTCTTACTAGCGGTGATAGACTTTGCAACCTTGATTGTTATGTTGATGCTTCTCCTTTTATGAAAAAAATTCTTGAAGGATGGATTGAAATTTCTTCTCATCATCCCATGGATCCAACAAACATATTATGTTTAAGCTTTAATCCTTGTATGTGCTACTATTTGTCCATGGGCATAGCCTCTATTGTTCTACTCTTGGCCTCATTTCCTTTGCTTTTACAAGGCCTTCAATCTTAAGGATTCCATTTGGCATCATCTAAAATCACCAAAGGATCAACATTAATTTTAATAATTTTTCATTAATTATGAATCCTTCCTAAATCCTTAGTTAACTTAAAATTTAAAAATTTTTAGCATGTCAACTCAAGATGACTCCATAATAATGTTTCCCAAGGCTCTAGGATAACTAAAATCATCAAGTTCAAGTTATTTTGATTATTTTTACTATTTTTTGCTCTAATGTTCAAAAATGGAGTGTTAGAAAAATTTCAAAAAGTACATTATTAACCTCCTCTTTCCCCCCCAACCCCAACCCTTACGTCGCCCCCCACCATGATAAATGAGCTTAACTCTAAAAATGCACAAGTTTTTGAATAATTAAAATTGAAAGTATGACTTACAAGATGACCAAGGAATATTAAATATGAAGGATAATTTAATATAAAATTAATAAAAATTCATTGAAACTAATGAGAATTAGTCCCAAAATCATGCATAAATTTAGAGAAGCCATCAATGATGTTCTTGAAGAAGTGCGGTTTGATTCAAAGCCATGATCAAGAAAAGTTATGCAAGTGGGTCTTCCTAAAATCAAGCTCCTACCATAATGTCCTTGCATGACCACTTCTATAGATGTCTATGGGCAACTTAGAAGTTAATTAGAAATCATGCCCTTGTTCCAAATAGCACACAAATGCCTTTGTTAGGATCCCACACTATACTATACAAAATCATTAGGCCCATAATTGCATGCAGAAATGAGGTGAATAATGGAATGAGAAGGAATTGCAGAGATTGAGATGTAAGGTACTTAACCATGTCTACAATAGGTTCTTATGTAAATTATGATTAAAATAACCATCATACCTATCCTGTCCAAGTTTTAGACCAAGTCCATACCATTAATAGTGGGCTCACATTGATGTGTTCCTTCATTTCTACCATCATGAGTCTGCAACAACCACAAAGAACATACATCACTCCAAAAAGAGAAGGAGAAGAAGGAAGGAAGGAAGGGCCTTAGTTAGAGTGGTGCCTTCAGGCATGGGTAACTTTCCTTTCCAACCCCATAACTAGTGCTTGTAGCCCATTATTATATCTAAGGGCTATGCTTTGAATTCCCATTCTTTTTTCTTTTTCTCTTCTCTTTTTTTTAGGAATCACACCATGCAAAGACATGCTTCCTATATATTGATCAATGACAAGAGTCATGATACATTCCATGAGGAGTCCTAGGTCCCAAGAATGAAGTCAAAAAGAGAACCCAAAAAATCCTCTTGAGGTCATACCCATTACCATTCCCACTTTGTCTTTTATTCTTTCTTCAAGGCATAATGATTAGTAGTTAGTTTTAGTTTCATTTGAGAAGAAACATATTACTTTCATGATAAATCCCTCTTATGTATAGAACTGGAGGAATGGATGATGTGTTTTTCACTTCTTTACATACTTGTTTATCCAACCATCTTGATAGCATAGGACAAACCCCAATGCATTGTGTTGACTTCTACATCATGATTAGCAAAATTGTTATTAACAAAGATATAGTATACATTCATAAAACATAAAGGAAATGACTCAATAAAAGAGAAAATTATAAAGAAAATAAAAATAAAAAGATATGGAAAACATATTAAGAATTAGAAAATTTTTGAAGAAATAAGAAAAGGATAAAAACCTGTAAAACAAAAAAGTAAAAAAAATATATATACTTATTAGTTTTTGATTCAAGATGGGGCATCTCCCCCACAACTAAACTCATGGGAAAGCATTCAAAAAATGGATTGCACATTCCCTTGGTTATACACCATAAGTTTTCCATTTATCATCTTTAGTAATTTAAGTTTTCATTTAGTAGCACACACTAATGATAATTACGTTTCAATCATTTGGGGACGTATCTTTAGCTGGACTAGAAGGATTTTTCTTTTTATGGGATTTAGAAATGTTTCCTTGTTTATTTCCTATTTTAGTTTTTGTGTCTCTTAGTTTAGCATCTTCTTTTAGTCTATAGTCAGAGTGTAAGATGTTCTTATCTAAGTTCTCCATTTGGTCCATTTTCTTAAGATAAGAACTAATAAGTGGATTGGATGTTTCCATGCATCTTTTTATAGTTTTGTATTCTCATTTTTGAGCTATTGGGTGTTTTTTTTTTTTTTTTGTTTAGCGACTATTGTGTAGGCTAGGTTTTTCACACACACTTTTTCATTATGTCTATAATGGGTTGGTATAGGAATTACGTTAATACTTTGAACTTTTTTCCCACAACTACATCCTTTATCATTATTAGTAATGCATGGAGTTTTCTATCTCTCCACAATGATAGGTTCACCTTTTATGTTCTGTATAAGAGTGGAATGGTTGTTGGCTCTTACATAGGATTGTAAGACATTGTTTTTGTGAGTAAGGGTATTGCATGAGATTAGCCTTGTACTGGCTTTGATGAGCCAATAGATCTACAAGTTTTATTCACATGTATGGAAACTATCCTAAAGAAAGGATGTTTCCAAGAATTTTTCTAAGATCTACTAACATTATCATTTACTTGTATGTTCATTGCATAATTTTCATTCTTCTGTTGAGGTTGTGGTGCCAATCCTTCCTACATTGTTGGTGGTAACATATGATGGAGGGAAGTATTAGAGTATTGAGGATGTGACAAACGATAAGAGATGTAAGATGGTGATCTCATAGGAGATGTTGTCGGTTGATGGTATTTAGAAGAGTAGTAGTAGTGATTTGAGGTAGGGAAAGTAGAACCATTTGGAGAAACAAACTGTTGAACATAGTATCCATAAGATTCTAGCTAGCGATAAGAATATTGCTAGTTTGTTGATGGCATTCCCCATGATTGTGGGTTTTTCCATTGTGATTAATAGTAGTCTTGATGTTAATAAGAAGTCCCATTGGGATAGTGTTGTTGGTTATAAGGCTATCTATAAATACCTTGTAGGGAAGGTAATCTCCTAGGCATTTACTTTTCTACAAACTTAGGATTTAAAGAAAAAGCCCCAAAGTCTTGTAGACGTAACATAACTAAGTAATATCCCTTTGGATGTTCATATTGCTAGATGTTACATCCATCATCCTCTTCTATATATAAGTACAAAACCTCTTCTACTACAAATATTTTTCCTTTTTGCCAATAAGTATCCTTACCTATTTCCTTGTTCTTTTTCCTCTTATTATTTTGATCACTTAATCCTTTTTTCTTTACCTTTTCCTCTATGATTTTCAAGTTGGTTGTAACTTTTTCATTCATCAACTCCCACATCTTATCTACCTTTGCTTCAATATCAAAGATAGACTTTTGTATTAGCAAGGTTTTGTGTGAAATTAACTCATAAAGAGCTACCTCTTTTTCTTGATCATAAATATTTACCTCTTGTTTTAAAGAGTTGGATCCTAGTTCTATTCCTCTACACTCTCCCTTTTACATAACTCTCCTTCTTCTTTTGCCACCTGTTTAACTAGCATTTTTATTTGATGAGCTCTCAATTTAGATAATCATCCTTGGGCATAGATTCCAAGGGTCTCCCTTATTTTATTATGAAGCACATATATGATGTAGAGAAGCTACTCTATTTGAAAAAAATCATGGCTTGGACATCTATGTAGTAGAGAATAGTATCTGTCCAAGGCTACATCCGAAGATTCATGATTTTCATGCTTCCACCCTTGGATTTGTTTTTTTAGATTAGACACTTTCTCATAGGTTTGATTATTTTCATTGATAATTTCAAGCACTGTGAACCACCAGTGGATTAAATCTGGTTCTAACAATCTATACCAACTTTCAGCTTCTTCTATTAGNTGTTCTAACAATCTATACCAACTTTCAGCTTCTTCTATTAGTGTTCTAGGGAAGAGCTTAAGCTTTTGCCATCTACTTTCAATGTTTTGTAAGACACATACATCATAGAAGGCTTGTACATGATATTGTAGATTAGAATTATAGCCTCCCTCAAACTTAGAAATGCTATTCACATTAAGTCATTTGATGTGGCTTTTCCTTTGATGCCTATGAGGGATTCTAACTACCTCTGTGATTTATATCATGCTCTTAGTAGCTAGTAAGGGTTCATCTTCATTAGACATGTCATAGTGATAATCCCTATTTCTACTTATCTAATAGTGATGATTTCTTCTATGCTCACTTTGATGTCTTTCATCTTGCCTTTACATTCTATTTTTATCTTCATCTTGATCCCTTATTATATCTTTATCCTTGTATATACATTCATTTTCATTAAAACTTGACGTTGAAGAGGAAGAGAAAGATGGTAAACTAGGAGAATCACCATGGCTCTTATATCTCCCCGTATGATCCCTTGATTTATCTCTTCTAGGTTTGGAGAAGGCCCTAGGCCTTGAGGCCCTTCTTATTCTAGGACTTACTTCATCTCCTCTAAGATTGTCTGCATCAGTTGAATGTAGTCTTTGAATGTAGTAAGGGTCTAAATGAGCATATGATATCCTTGTGTTTAGTAATTCACTCCAATTTTCTTCCATATAGAATCTACCATTTTCATACTATTTTTCTCATCATATGACATATTATTGACTCTATGTGAAGAAGGCATGTTTTAATTAATAATGTGTGTGACTTAAAACATTAATGTTTCTTAAAAGATAAGTCATTAATGCTTATACAACAATCATTTATAATATAACTAATCTAGATAACTAGCATCATCCTTGGTAATGGCACCAATGATGAGTAGCAAGTACCCCTCCTACATCCAACCATACAAATCAAAAGCACTCACATGCAATCTAGTTGAATTCTATGGATGAAACTAATGTGATATCTAGAGTGTTAAGCATTAATTGTAGGTTGTTATCTTCTCACTTGGACTAGTGGTGGCTTTATGACATATGGTTTAGTCCAAAGTGAGGCATATAATTATGATATTTTTGGGGCCTTAAACTAACCTTAACAATAACATAAAAATTAATTATTCAATCTAATTAATAATAAGAAGATAAATTCTAAGCCAACTTAAGGGAAATGAGTGTTCATTTCCAACTTCTCATTCACATGTTGAACTCACATACCCACTACTAAGATTACCAAGTGTTATGTTGCTAGGTGAACCAAGAAATAATGTTATTGGAATTACTAAGTGAATACATGATTATACTCAAAACTGTTTGTGCTCATTTCATCAATTGATTAACATGCATGGAAATGTAAATATTAACTAATTACATGAAATATAAATTATTCTAAGTCAAAGTGATAAAATGAATATGAATCAATCTCAATCTTATTATCAATCATGGAATATGTCTAGGTACAATGCCACTCAAAAAAGATGTCATACAACTAACTCAAATCCACACTATGAGTGCTCACTGAATATTTGCTAGGATTATGAAATAAAATTGTAAGAGTCTAGCTACAGTACTAACCAAATGGTGTCCAATACATGGTGAGTGCTTGCATATTGATAAGCAAGTGCAGGAATTACATTGACAAGGATGCATTAATGCATTTAGCTACATTGAATGGGCTACATTAACTCATCTAAGATGCATTTCCTATTAATGCATCAATGCATTTCTATCCACACATATGCCTCAATGCATGTAAGATGCGTCAACAAGGATGCATTGACAAAGTTACTCAACATATCACATCTCATTAACATTGTTGGTAAACTTGGCTTCTAAAAGGGGGAGGTAACTTCTAGTAGCTAAATATATCAAATAAAATTTTCTTCCAATAAGTTCAACAGCTTTTAGTTTTCATTGCATGGAAGTGCATGTTACAAGCCATCACAGTGTTGGCAAACCTGGCTTTTAGAAGGGGAGGCACCTTCTGGTAGCCAAATGTATCAAATAAAAAAAATTTAGTAGGTTTTGAAGCTTTTGATTCCAATTGCATGAAATTGATAGTTCTAGGCTAATGAGTCATGATTTTCTTAGCTTTGATATTAGATCCTTGATAATGGGTACATGATATTAGGTCCCAAGAAATGATGTCAAATATCCGCTATCATCTCTTCTGTGCTAGCCTAGAAATACAACACTCAAGTGCACAATTGGGACATAGCTTAGTCTTATATTTTAGTTAGATTTTTCATAGATTATTGATTTCCAATTCTATTATTTCCTAGTGCATGCCCATAGTGTGATGTTTGTAATTGTACGGCATCCTTATTTGAGTGTAACATACTTGGACATGTTACATGATCGAAAATAAATATCAAGATTACTTCCATCATTGTAGCATTCACTTAGATTTATTATTTCTTTTAATTTCTTAATGTTTACTATTTTCCTTAGTTAATATTTTCATTTATTATTCTTTATTATTCTTGCAATTAAGTAAAATAAGTATGACCAATCATGAGCGCTTAAGTGTAATTACTTAATAGCCCAGCAGTATATCATTTGATACACCCAATGACGTACATTTGGTAATTCCAATAGTAGTTAAATGAAGTCCAAGGTGTGTGCGAATGGTTAGGAACAAAAACCCATAACACATAGGCTAGTTTATATATTACTTTCCACTATTAATTAGCTTAATTAATTAATCTCTTTATTATCATTAATACTAGCTTAGGACCAGACAACATCAATCATCATATGCCTTACTTTGGACTAAACCACACATGACAAAGCTATCACTAGTCCAAGTGGGAAGATAGCACATATTGGTTTAGTAGCCTAGACGATATATGATCCAAGGACAAAAGAAGAAAAGTTGTAGGCACTACTCAACCACTACAAATTTTAGAAGCCTAGCAATAAAGAGAAGTAACTAATGGAGGAGCCACCACCTCCAGGAACTACATGAGCTTTCCAAAATTTATCTTGCAATGTTATGTCCAATTTTTTTAAAATACCATTGTAGCATTTAAGAGTCCATTTGTTTGTTTGATTTTTTAGTCAATCAATAATTTCATACCTTCCCAATATTTTGTAAAGAACTTGTTCCTTATTTTGTTTAACTTGAGGATGAGTTTTCATTCAATCATGGGGGTATGACGAGTCATGATTTTGTTAGCTCGAATATTAGAGCCTTAATATCAAGTATGCAATATTAGGTCCAAAAAAAAATGTTGAATATCTGATATCATCCCTTGCATGCTAGCCTATAAATACAACACTCAGGTGCATGGTTGGTACATAGCTTACTATTAGATTTCAATTAGTTGTTTCATAGATTTTTGATTTCTAGTTCTATTATTTCCTAATGCATGCCCACACTGTGATGTTTGTAATTTTACAACATGCTTATTTGAGTGTGACGTACTTGGACATGTTACATGATCGAAAAGAAAGATTGAGATTACTTTCATCATTACAACATCCACTTAGATTTATTATTGCTTTTATTTGCTTAAATGTTTACTATTTTCATTAGTTAATGTTTTCATTTATTATTCTTTGTTATTCTTGTCATTAAGAAGAATGAGTATGACTAATCACAAGCACTTAAGTGTAATTACTTGGTAGCCACGCAATGTATCATTTGGTATGCCCAGTGACATATGCTTGGTAATTCTAGTGGTAGTTACACAAAGTCTAAGGCATGTGTAGATAGTTAGAAATGGATACCATCACATGTAGGCTAGTTTAGATTTTACTTTCCAATGTTAATTAGCTTAATTAATCAATCTCTTTATTATTATTAGGAGTAGCTTAGGGCCAAACAACATCAATCATGATATGCCTCACTTTGGACTAAATCATATGTGACAAAAACACCACTAGTCTAAATGGGAAGATAGCACATATCGAATTAGTGGCATGGATGGTACATGATCTAAGGATCAAAGAAGAAAAGTTGCAAGCACTACTCAACTTCTACAAATTTCAGAATCTTGGCAACAAAGGGAAGCAACTGATGGAGGAGCCATCACCTCCTGGAACTACATGAGCTTCCCTAATTTTGTCTTATAATGTTGTATCCAAATTTTTGTAAAACACCACTATGGCATGTAAGAGTCCATTTTTTTGTTTGATTATTTGAGTTAGTCAATAATTCCATAGCTTCCCAACATTTTGTAAAGCACCTATTCCTTATTTTATTTAACTTGAAGATGAGTTTTCATTCAGTCATGGGGGTATGATGAGTTATAATTTTGTTAGCTATGATATTGGATATCTGATATTGGAGCCTTAATATTAGGTACATGATATCAGGTCCTAAGAAATTATGTTAAACATCTAATATCATCTCTTCCATGATATCCTATAAATACAACACTTGGGTGCATAGTGGAAACATAGCTTAGTTTTAGATTTTAGTTAGCTTTCTCATATATCGTTGATTTATAGTTCTATTATTTTCTAATGCATGCTCACATTGTGATGTTTGTAATTGTATGGTATCCTTATTTGAGTGTAATGTACTTGGACACGTTACATGATCAAAATAAATATTGAGATTACTTTTATCATTGCAACATCAACTTAGATTTATTATTGCTTTTAATTGCTTAAATGTTTGATGTTTTCCTTAGTTAATTTTTCATTTATTATTGTTTATTATTATTTCCATTAAGTGGAATGAGTATGACTAATTGTGAGTGCTTAAGTGTAATTACATGGTAGCCTAGTAGTGTATCGTTTGGTATGCCCAGTGACATATGCTTAGTAATTTCAGTGGTAGTTACACAAAGTCCAAAGCATGTGCAGATGGTTAGGAATGAATACTCATCACATGTAGGCTAGTTTAGATTTTATTTTCCACTATTAATTAGTGTAATTAATCAATATCTTTATTATCATTAGGAGTAGATTAAGGTCAAAAAAACATCAATCATCATATGCCTCACTTTGAACTAAACCATTCATGATAAAGCTATCACTAATTTAAGTGGGAAGATAGTACACATCAATTCAATAGCCTAGATAGTACATGATTGATGAATCATAGTTTGCTAGGTCCCAATATTGAGTACACAATATTGGGTACTTGATATTGCATCCTAGACACAATATCGTGATTTTTGTGTTGGCCTATAAATACAGCACTTAGGCACATAGTGAAATCATTATGAGAACAAGGAGTCTTTTGGGGTTGACTCTTTTGTTAGTTTTTAGTTCTTTTCCCAAGTGCATGCCCACAGTGTGATGCTTGTAATTGTATGAAACCTTTGTTCGGGTGTGACGTACTTTGACATGCACATGATCAGCAATAAAGATCAAGATTACTCCATCATTGTAGCATTCGCTTAACTTTTAAGTTGTTTTAATTATTTATCACTTATTGTTGTTTTCTTAGTTAATATTTATTTTATTTCATTTAGTATTCCTATTGTTAATGTGGAATGAGTACATCTTAATCATGAACATTTAAGTGTAACTATGTGATCACCTAGTAGCGTATCAAGTAGTGCTTCAAGTGATGTGCTCTTTGTAATCCTAGAAGTAGTACACAAAGTCCAAGTTGTGTATAGATGATTAGGAATAGATGCTCATTGCACTTAGGCTAGCTTAGATTTTATTTCCTATTTCTTATTAGCTTAATTAAGTTACTTCTCACTGCCCTTATGAATAGCATAGTAGTAGGAACCACATCATACACCTCACTCTGGACTAAATCATACATGACAAAGCAAATACTAATCCAAGTAGAAAGAAAGCGAATTGCAATTAACATATAACTATCTAGGTGCCACAACTAGTCTATCTATAGAGTTCAACCAAATCACACATACACGCTCATATTCATATGGTTGAGTGTAGGGGTACCTCACCACTCATCATTGGCACCATTGAAGGGGACAATGCTAGTTATCTAGATTAGTTATATCATACAAGATTGTTGTAACAGGGTATTAACAATATATCTTTTAGAAAAATAAATTAAATTCAATTAATTCATACATAATTCATGACAATTTCTCTTTCACAAGACAATGATAACAAAACATCTAGTGAGGCAATTCATTGGAGAACCAATGAAATTTATGATGAAGAAGAAGTTTGGAGTACTCAATCTTATGCAGGAGTTTCATATGTTCATGGACATCCCAATGATACTTAAGGACTTTTCTCATCCAACTTAGATACCTCTAAGGAAGATGGGACATCCCATAGAATGAGGGGGCTCATAAGACTTAGGACCTTCTCAATGGGTAGCACGAGTACATTAAGGGATGATTAGGAGACTTACAAAAGTTATGAAAATTCTTCCAATTCCCTATCTTTCTTTGCCCTTTCAACATTGGATTGTGACATAGATGACTATTCCTTAAAGGGTCAGCATAGAAATAAAAATCAAACCTGCAAGCAAAATCAGGAATGCCAACATGAACATAGACAACATCATCCTAACTCACGAACTCATAACGTACTTAGTGACGATTAACCCCTACTAGCCACTAAGAGCCTAATGCATATAACAAAGGCCATTCAGATATCCCATAGGCATTGCAAGGAAAACTATCTACCTAGGCTTGATTTAAATAACTTTCCTAAGTTCTTAGGAGGCTATGATTTAGATATGCAACATCATTTACAAGCCTTCTATGATGCCTGTGTATGGAATAATATTGAGAATGAGTGGAAAAGACTTAAGCTCTTTCCTATGACACTCTTTGGCCAAGAAAATGTATGGTACAAGTCTTTAAAACCAAATTCAATCCACTATTGACCTACAATGGTGAAACTCTTTCAATGAAAGATATCAAACCTGTGCAAGAGTGTCATCTTTGAGGAGACAAATCCAAGAGTGGAAACAAGGGTAACATGAACCCTTGGCCATGGCCTTAGAAAGATATTACTCATTGTTAAACAAATTCCCAGGCCATGGGTTCTCCAAGGAAAGCCTAATGTGTCACATCATGGATGGACTTCGTAATGAAATGAGGGAGACCCTAAGGATGTATGCCTCAGGTCAACTATATGAACTATGAACCCACCAATTCCAAGAGCTTATTAAGTGGGTAGTAAACGAAGAAGGAGAAATAGCCAAATGGGAGAATGTTGAAAGATCTCAACAGGACCAAACTCTTAAAGTAATGAACATCCATAATCATGAAGAGGATAAATCGACTCACCTTGAGGAGGTGGAACCATCCCCATCTTTTCCAATACTAAAATCACTAGATGAAATCAAGGAAAAGATTAATAAGATGACGGAGTGGGTACATGAAAAATTTTGAGAATATGCAAACATTATTACAAGGAAAACCATGCAAGATAACTTTGACAACTAGAATAAATAGAGCATACCAAACCTAGAAACAAGATAGAACATCATTCAACAATCGAAAAGAAGGGCTGAAGGAAATAAAGATAGGATCGCAAGTGTAGATTATAAGTATCAATGCAATGTTTGCCTAGACAATCATCCCAAGGGATAATGCCAAATCTTGTCACACCTGGATGAGCATTGGGAAAGAATGTTACATCCAAATTTTGTATAGAAATACTGTGTTCAACCATAGTGGAAAAACCCCTAGTTGTGAGGGAGGCCACCACCAAACTGGCCACACCCTTCGTACCACTTAAAACCAAGTGCTTATTATGTTCAACACCCTGTTTCTCAAACTGGATCAACATCCTCTTCTTCACCTCATTGTTATCATTCTCCCAAGTATCACCAACCCATGTCCTCTCCTATTGGATCACCACCTCATGTTCCTTACAATTCTCCTTACTCTCAATATTCTCATCCTTCACCTCCTTCTACATCACCACCAGTTGTACCAGAATGTTTTGCACCACAGCACAAACCAACAAACATTACTTGTGTTGCTACTATCAACAACAATGGGAGTCCTCCACAATGTCAAAAGTGTCCTTTCTTTAGGCATGGTCATAGAAAGTGACAACTTGGTCCTAAAACCACTACATCCTCCAACTGAGCACAAGCCCAACACTGTGCTGCACCTTCCTCTTCAATTCAATGCCTTCTGCTACCTTCTCTAGGCCACCAATTAACACTCCAACAACCATGTGTCCTAATGAATATAACAATGTGAGAAGATATATCAATCCTAGCATACCATCTTATGGTCACGGGTGCCATTTTGGGTCATCTTCTTATCACATGACCACATCTTATAATCTATCCCACTATGCCTACTTTAATTGTGTGTAAACCCCAATTTGGGTACATTCTTACCACCACATCAAAAGACACCCAATGGTTTGGATATGACCGAATGTAATATTTCCAACATGCATGGATCCAAACTTTTCATTTATTAATTCCCACCATGATCAAAGGTTTAGTCACAGGAGATACCCCCCATTCTAACAAGTAGAATTAGTAAAAGTTTTTCCTTTTCCTTGGTTTTACAATTTTTTTTAATTTTAATTTTTCAATTTCATGTTTCCAATTTATCATTTATCTTTTTGTGGGTAATCTCATCTGTGAATAAAATACTTGTGTAACCAGTTAGTTGAGGCATTGTTCTATGTTGTTAAGTCACAAGTGATTAGTTAATTGGATAGTGAGCCCACAACGTCCACCCATCCATTTTATTAATAAGAGGTCCTTGCCCTAGGTATGATGATATTCTTATTATCATTATAACTTAAAGTAACCTTTTACTCATTATGCCAAGAGTGAAGAGTGATGAACCAAGAGGGAATGACAAGGGTGTGACATCAAGGGGACGTGTGGATTCTCTTCGGTGACATCTATATGTGCTATCATGTAGATTGGTTGTACTAAGATCCTTGTAGATCTAATAAGAAATGGTAGTAAGAGTTGTAATAAAGGCACTCAATAAAAGAACTCAATGTTGTTCTGAAGGGTCCCACTAGAAAGACATGCACCCATGCCTGAAGGTTGGTGGCTTTTCTAGATCACCTTTGGGAAAGATACAGTGCAAAAGCAACCAAAAGAAGAAAAAGAAAAGAAAGAAGAGAAGTAGAAAAGAAAGAAAAGAAGCAAAAAAGAAAAGCTCAATAAAAATGTGTCACAAAAAAATTCAAATCACTCCTCCCTTACACAAAATGTCAAGTGATTGTACACCTTACTATCATGATGATCTTATGGTTATCTATCATTGAGACGAAACAATGTGATGTTACTAATCAAAGGTATGAACTTGGTTTTGATCTTGGAACAAAAGGCTACTAGTACTTTAATCATGCATAACACTTAGGATTCATTGTGCCCAAGGAAAGATACCTCATGTCCCATTCTCTACAAACCTTTCTGTAATTCGCCTCATCGCACCGTCCAAGTACTTCTAACTTTTGTCTTGTGTGGCATAGAATTTGTACCTCATAGCAGTGGTATTTAACATGTATGTGTTTTATTACATAGGTGCAGATTGCATTTAACCCTTCTAGCTCCTACAAACATTTTAAGGCGTGGTTACACATGGGCATAATAGGTTGGAACCTACTTTGGGAAGGATCCACTTGCGTGACTTTTGTAATCTGTACTTGTTGCACACTACCACATTATCATCTACCCTCCAAGTACTCCAATGTCAAGTCTATTCTTTCCCTTGCCATCATTTTAACTAAATGTTCCTTAGAACCACTACATATCCTTATTCCTCACCCTTTTCAAAAGAACTTCATCGTATAAATCCACTCCATTACACTTTTGGTGCCTTAATTTCCACTTGACATTACCCCAGATCTTTCAAATCTACCTCAAATCCTTTATTTTTTATTATAAAAACTTGAAAAAATCATCAATTCTACTAAGTACCCTATTTTGGATAGGATACAATATTGAGTACCTAGTATCAGGTTCGATGCAATATCGAGTACACACTATCGCATACACGATATCGCATCTATAAAAGCTATATATATGGGGGCCTTGTGCACTATGGAAGTCATTTTCAATAGTTGATGCATGGGGAGTTGTTCAAATTTTCTTTCACAATTTTTAGCGATTTGAGAGTCTAAAATTCAACCATCAATATTTTTCTCATTAACGCTCTAATTTCTTTTCTGATAGAAACCTAATTAAACCCGCATCTAATTCTGACTCCACAACCTCTTCTACAATAGCAACCTCTTTCCTTATTTTACAATCAAGATTACTACCTTGTTCTTTGAATTCTTTCATAATTTTTAGAGAGCGCAGTTTAAAATCATTCATCCAAGTGTTTAACTTAGTCATGGGGAAGGGATATGATAGAATTTGTGCATAGCATTTTTGAAATTTTCTATCACCCAAAGGATATCATAGGGGTAAGTACTCTTAGGAAATATTAAAAAATCATGCAAAACTAATTTTCTTCCTTCACCTAAATCATTTAAATTATTATAGGAGTCACCTAAGTAGATTAGGCCTAACATTAAAAATTTTTAGGGGAACTTCCTTGAAAAATTTCTAACTCTGAAATCACACTAAGCAAAGAATTAAACATTGATTAAAGGTAATGAGTAAGGTATGAGATAATTGAATTTCTTTAAATAATCTTACTAACAATAGATCTTTGTGTGATTATAGATGGCCCCTAAATAAAGACAATAGGGAGGACCTTCTCAAGGTGCAGCAAAACACCCAGGAAGAGGCAAAGGCCAAGGACCTCATGCAAAACATGTAGAACAGGAAGCACAATCATTCAATATCCATCAACAAAGCCCTGTCACTACACAATCTGATCAAGTAGAAGGTGGAGAGTTCATGACACCCAAATAAGGAGAACATCTCACGTTGTCCCTAGAATGTGTTCAAGCTATTCAGGAAAGGTCTACATCCACTATAGTGATTTTGGAACTTAATTTTGGGCCTTTTACTGAATTTCCCCCTAAACTAGTCAAGGATCTACTCAAGGGATCTCCACTATGGCCTATCATCTCAGAGAGTGGAGAATGCTATTTGGGTGAAACCTATCAATTTTGGCATAATAAAGAAGAAGGCACCATCGTCAATATTGGTGAAATTTTAGTTGATTTCTCCACAAAGGCCATTATGGAAGTTCTGAATCTTTCAAATATAGGGCCTAAAGTTGCTCATTTGTCCATTCGCTCTAATGCAGATGTAAGAAAGTTATGGTTAAAAAGGACGTACGAAAAAGAAGACAAGACATATGGAGAAATAACTATTAAAGAGAGAATTTACTTTAAAATTGGCACCTATCACATTTTCCTAATGAAGGAGTTAAACAAAATTTCTACCTATGCAGCTAGAGGAAATGCAATTTTGATGGGCAAGATTGATGCCAATTTTCTCCATCTATATTTAATAGAGATATTAAGGTGATTTGAATAATGGAAGATAGGAAAGTTTGCACTACCCTTTCTGTGTCTAATCAGGATGCTATGTTGGCATGTTGGAATTCTGGGGTACACTATTGATGTCCTCAAAAAAGCTCAAAATGCTTTATATTCTGAATTACTTAAACCACCAACACTAAGAAAAAATGTTGGTGAGATGTTGGAGCCTAAATAAGAACAGACAATTGGGCCCACTACACCTCAAACAGTAGGGCCTAGCCAACTTCTAGACACAAGGCTTAGCAAACAACAAGAAGTAGGGCCTAGCATGTAGCCCACAGTTGAATAGGACTAACAGCTACCACCACTGCTGCAAGATTACTAACTATCAATGAGCCATCTTAGGGCCATCACAAAAATGGTCAATTAAGGAAGTAGGGATGAGGCCAATCTCTTCAAGGTGATCAATGATTTTGTATAGCCCACCATATTGATTGATCCTACAAGGGGTGAGGTCTCAATTCAAACAAAAAGAGTAGAATCACATTGGTCATAACAAATCTCTAGAAATGCTACATCATTCCAAGTACAATTAGAAACTGGTGAAGGTGCCATAATGGTGGTCATGCAACACTAGGATATAGGTGGAGTAGGAGAGGTGGTCATAGATCACATCAAAGAATCATTTAACATCCCTGTTGTGCCAACAGTAGATTTCACAAGAGCACATGATGCTCAAGTCCTTCCTAGTACCTCAATGACTCCTGTGGAACATTAGGATGCTTTGGATCACTTGCTAAAAATAAGACAAGTAATGAAGTCCTTTTTTAACATCCCCCAAGATGTCACAATGACATAATCAAACCTTATTTCCATTAAAGGAAAACTGATCATGGCTAAAGTTAAGGTTGAACACACAGAAGACAAGTTACAGAGACTCTAAGAAAAGTTCATTGCCCTACAAGCTGAACAGCAGGATCCATCCCAACTTGTTGTAGCCAATTAATTAGAATCATTTAGGATAGAGTAGTTAAATAAATTATTAGTAGAGAATAAAAGGGTGGCAATGGAAAAAGAGAAGGCTAATTGGGATGCTTCAAAAGCATAAGCTCAAACATATGTACATGCAAAAGCACTCAAGGCCTTAAAAGAAGAGAATAAACTCCTTTCTACCAAAAATCTTCAATTGAAAATAGTTGAAAAATAGAAGAATGTTCTCAAAGAAATTTTTCAACAAATACAAGAACAACTAGTTTAGATCAACCAAGACATGAATCACTTAGCCAAGGAGAACAAAACCCTCTCCATGGACAAGGTCCATGCAATCTAACAATAGATGGTCATAGAAATAAGTGTGTAGAAAAATGAGACCATGAAGTTTGAGAAGTTAAAAGAACACTTCCATGACCAGGTGGGAATGTATAATGAAATCACTGAAAAGGAGATTTGTATGGCTAAGGCCCACATTAATTCTTTTAGTGTTTAACACACTGACTGACAAGCCATATTGGATACTTATGCCTTCATCCACTAAGTAGAATTAATAAGCTAGGACTTGCAAATCTAGAATCTCACAGAATACATGGAGTTGGCAAATCTGTGATATGCCAACTTAGCCATGTTAATAGCAGGCATCCAAGAACTGAGCTAGAGAAGTAGGTAGCTGCTACCTATGCTAAATATGAGACAAAGTTTATAGAGCATAAGAATACATTGCACAATTTAGAAGTGGCAAACTCTGAATTAGAGGTGGTTAAGGCTAGCTACCAAAGTTAGAAAGATGTATCAGCAAATTTTGCTTGATGACTTATGGATTATCAAGAATTCAAAGACAAAACTAGAGCCTATGAGGTAGAATGACGGCTATTTGTGGCATGGTATGTCAAGCTAAATCAAAGGTTTCCATAACTACCATGTCCATGGGAAGTGCCGACTCCATCAAACATTGGAACATCAGCATGGATGCCACATGATCATTGGATAGAGGAGAAAAAACTTTAGGCACTCCTTCAAAAGTATCCATTTTAGAAGTTTGGAGCACAAGATAAAGGAAAGAAGCCCATGGATGAGCCACCACCACCACCAAGAACCACATGAGTTTTAAAATTTTGTATTTTTTGTTGGTGTCTAGATTTTGTTTTGTCTAGTCCCACATTGTGACATGAAATAATCCATAGTCATTCAATAGTTCCATACCTATCCACTTTTGTAATCAAATGAACTTGTTCCTCATTTTGTTTGACTTGAGGACGAATTTTTATTCAATCATGGGGGTATGATAAATCCTAGTTTTCCATGGCCCGATATCAGGTACAAAATGTCAAGTATGTGATATCACAGCCTAGATACAATATCATATACATGATATCATGATTCCTATGTTAGCCTATAAATATAGCACTCAAGTGCACAGTGAAGTCATTATGAGAACAAGGAGTCTTTTGGGGTTGAGTCTTTTGTCAATTTTTAGTTAGTTTTCAGTTTTTTTCCCAAGTGCATACCTACAATGTGATGCTTGTAATTGTATGGAACCTTTGTTTAAGTGTGATGTACTTAGACACATACACAATTGATAATAAAGATCAAGATTACTCCATCATTACAGCATTCACTTAGATTTTAATTTTCTTTAATTATTCATCACTTATTGTTTTTTTCTTAGTTAATATTTCTCTTATTATCATTTACTATTCCTATTGTTAACATGGAATGAGTACATCTTATTCACAAATATTTAAGTGTAACTACGTGATAACCCAGTAGCATATCAAGTAGTGCTTTGAGTGATGTGCACTTGCTACTCTCAAAAGTAGTACACAAAGTCTAAGATGCATACAGATGATTAGGAATGGATGCTCATCACACTTAGGATAGCTTAGATTTTATTTCCTATTTCTTGTTAGCTTAATTAAGTTACTTCTCATTGTTCTTAGGAGTAGCATAGTACTAGAAACCGCATCATACATCCCACTGTAGACTAAACCATACATGACAAAGCAAATACTAGTCTAGGTAGGAAGGCAGTAAACTATGATCAATGTATAACTGCCTTGGTACCACAACTAGTCCATCCACAAAATTCAACTGGCTCACACCTACACACTCATATTTGTATGGTTGAGACTAGGCGTACCTTGCCGCTCATCAATGTTCCAAGGATGGAAGAAGAAAATATGTAGGCACTACTCAACCGCTACAAATTTCAAAAGCCTAGTGACAAAGGGAAGTGACCAATGGAGGAGCCATCATCTCTAAGAACTACATGAGCTTCCCTAATTTTTTCTTGTAATGTTATGTCCATATTTTTGTAAAACACCACTACGGAATGTAAGAGTCCATTTTTTTATTTGATTGTTTAAGTTAGTCAATAATTCCATACCTTTCTAATATTTTATAAAGAACTTGTTCCTCATTTTTTTTAACTTGAGGATGAGTTTACATTCAATTGTGAGGGTATGATGAGTCATGATTTTATCAACTCTGATATCGAAGCCTCGATATCAAGTATGCAATATCAAGTCCCATGAAATGATGTCAGATATCTGATATCATCTCTTCCATGCTAGCCTATAAATACAACACTCAGTGCATGGTTGGGACATAGCTTAGTTTTAGATTTCAATTAGCTTTTTAATAGATTGTTGATTTCCAATTCTGTTATTTCCTAGTGCATGCCCATAGTGTGATGTTTGTAATTGTACGGCATCCTTATTCAAGTGTGATGTACTTGGACACATTACATGACTTGAAATAAAAATCAAGATTACTTTCATCATTGTAGCATCCACTGAGATTTATTATTATTTTTAATTGCTTAAATTTTTACTATTTTCCATAGTTAATGTTTTCATTTATTATTCTTGTCATTAGGTGAAATGAGTACAACTAAACATGAGCACTTAAGTGTAATTACTTGGTAGCCTAGTAGTGTATTGTTTAGTATGCCCAGTGATGTATGCTTGGTAATTCTAATGGTAGTCACATGAAGTCCAAGGTGTGTGCAAACAGTTAGAAATGGATACTCACCGCATGTAGGCTACTTTAAATTTTACTTTTCACTATTAATTAGCTTAATTAATCAATCTTTTTATTATCATTAAAAGTAGCTTAGGGATAAACAACATCAATCATCATATGCCTCACTTTGGTCTAAACCATACATGACAAAGCTACCACTAGTCCAAGTGGGAAAATAGCAAACTATGATCAAGGCATAATGATCTAGATGCACAATTAGTCCTATCCATAGAATTCAACTAGATTGTGCATGAATGCTTATGATTCATATGGTTGTGCATAGGGGTACCTTGCCACTTATCATTGGCATCATTCCCAAGGATGGTGCTAGATATCTAGATTAGTTATATTACACACGATCACTATAAACATATTAATGATATATCTTTCAAAAAATATTAAATCATACACACCATAAACCAACAACAATGTCTCTTTCACAAGAAATGATAATGCACTATATAGCAAAAGCATTCATTGGAAAACTAATGAGATATATGTTCATGATAACCCTGACAATACTCAAGGACCACATTCACCTAAGGTAGACAGCCTTAGAGGAGATGAAGTAAGTCCTACACCAGGGGAGGTCTCAAGGCCTAAGACCTCCTTGAAACCTATAGGATAAATTAAGGGATCCTAGGAAACACCATAGAAGCCATGGGAATTCTTCTAATTTCTCATCTTCCTCTCCCCCTTCCCTTCAATGTCTAGTTCTAATGAAGATGAATGTAGGTATGGAGATAAGGCTGTACTAAAGGGTTGAAATAAAAACAAAAATCAAATCTATAGGAAAGCTCAAGGTCATCAACATGAACATAGGAAAAATCATCACAATCAACTGAATAGAAATTTTCAACACAACATGACTGATGATGATGAACCCTTTTTGGCCACTAAGAGAATGATGCAAATCATAGAGCCAATTAAGATATCTCACGGGCATCACAAAGAAAGTCACCTACCTAGGCTTGATATGCCTAATATCCCTAGATTTGTAGGAGGCTATGATTTGGATCTGCAACATCATTTACAAGCCTTCCAAGATGCTTGTGCTTTCTACAACATTGAAAGTAGGTTAAAAAAGCTTAAGCTATTTCCTAGGACACTAATCGATAGAGCCAAAGTGTGGTATAGATTATTGAAACTAAATTTAATCCAATGGTGGTCCATAATGCTAGAACTTTTTAATCAAAAATACCAACCCTATGTGAGAGTGTCCAACTTGAGGACATAGATCCAAGGATGGAAGCAAGAACAACATGAACCCTTGGACATGGCCTTAAATAGATATTATTCACTACTAAATAGATGCCTAGGCCATGGTTTCTCAAAGGAAAGGTAACTTTTCCACATCATAGATGGGCTTCATAATGAAACAAGGAAGACCCTTTGGATGTATGCCCTTGGTCAATTATATGAGCTATGAACTCTTTAGATTTGAGAGCTAATCAAATGTGTGGTCAATGAAGAAGGTGAGATATGAAAATGGGAGAATGTCAAGAAATATCACTAAGACCCAACCCTTCAAAAGAAGCAAGTCCATATCTATGGTAAGAATATAAAGACTACTCTTAATAAGGTGATTCTGCATCAACTCTTGCTAATACAAAAGTCTATCGATGAACTTGAAGCAAATTTTGATAGGGTGTCAAAATGGGTATACAAAAAAGTTACAACTTTTTTAGAAATGTTAGAGAGAAGATCATGAAAACCAAACTAAGCAATCACAATAAAAAAAGGATGTAGAACCAAGAAACAACTAGGAACCATTATTAGCAAATAGGAAAAATGACTAAAGAAAGTAAGGCTATAGACTCAACCACTAATGATGATGATGGATGTGACATATGCATATATGACCATCCAAAGGGCCACTGCCCAGTTGTGTCACATCTATATGAGTATTGGGCTTCTGTGTTAAACCCCAAATTCATACAAAAGCACATGCCTAGGAGATTTCCTCTTTCACAGGATAATTATAGATACTCCCACAACGAATTGTACTATCCAATGAGTACTTATTACCAACCTCGACACTATCATTAACTATAGTGGAAAAATCAATAGTCTTGGGGAAGGCTACCACCAAACTAGCCTTATTCTTCCATCAGTCAAGATTGCATGGATATTATGTTCAACATCCTATTTCTCCAATTAGTTCTATTTCTTCTACTTCAAATTGCTATTATCACTCTCCTAAGTACCATCAACCCATGACATCTCCTAAAGGCTTACCACCTCACACCTCTTACCATCCATCCTATCCTCAATATTCTCATACTTCACCTCATCAAATGCCATTGCCAATGACATAGGAAATTTTTGCACCATAATATCAACAAATGAATGTCACTTGTGTTGCAAATGTGCATAGACATGCTGATATTAGTAGGTCCCCACTGCAAGCTCAAAAATGTCCTTTCTTTAAGATAGGCCCCAAACAAAAGTGCAACACTCATGGACCTTCCACATCATCCAAATTAGGACAATGCTAATTTAGTGCAACACCTCTATTTTTACAACCACCATCCTTTGATCTTACACAAGGTCCATCATCCATTATTACTTCAACACCAAACTAAAGCAATGAATCTAGCAGTGTGGGAACACACAAAAATCCATGCATACCATATCATGATCAAGGGTGCAATAGTGGACCAGACATCTACAATGTTAACATAACACATCTTCTCATCCACCAAACATTTAAAAACAAAGTGTATGAACAACAACTTCTCTACACAACCACCACTAAACCAAGAGATACCTAGTGCCTCAAACATGAAAGGTTAACAATGTTTTATACATGCATGAAAGCTACCTATCCTCTTATTAATTCTTACCATGACCAACCATTTAGTCATGGGGAAAGCCCCCCATTCTAACCTCCAAAATTAATAAGTGTTTTTCATCTTCTTGTTTTACAATTTTTTGTCATTTTATTATTTCTTGATATAATTTTTCCTATCCTTTTCAACTTTTTCCACATTTTGTTTTCATTTTCTTTGTTTGTAATCTCGCTTGTAAATAAAATGATCATGTAGTCCATTGAGGTGAGGTTTTCTCTATGTTTTCATGTCATAAGGAACTTATTGTTCTAATAGTGAGGCCATATTATCCATCCACTCATTTCAGTAATAAGAGGTTCTTACCCTAGTTATAATGATATTTTTTTCCATCATCCCAAACTAAAAATAAATTCATAATCATTATGCCTAGACAAAAAGTGAAGAACTAAGGAAGAATGTCAAGGGTGTGACATCAAGGGGATTTTTTGATTCTCTTTGGCCACTTCTATATGTTCTATCATGTTTCTAAGGCTATGATTATATCCTTGTAGATCTAACAAGAAATGGGAGTAAGAGTAAACTAAAAGGTCACTAAATGAATTTCTAAAGGTTCCACTAGAAAGACATGTACCCATGCCTGAAGGTTAGTGTCTTCTGAGAATACTTCCATCAAAAAAAAAAAAACAAAGTGTCATCAATAAACTCCTCCCTTGGACAATATGCTAAGTGATGCTACTCCTTGCAATTATGGTAGTCTTATGGTTGTCAACCGAAGTGATGAAACGATGTGATGTCATTGAAATGTGGTTTGGACTTGGTTTAAATCTTGGAAAGAAGGGATAATGATTACTTAACCATTAATAACACATGAGGATTCATTATACCTTTGGTAAGACATCTCACATCCCAATTTCTGCAATCCTTTCTATAGTCCATCTATGTTGTTCTCAATGTGATCCTAGCTTGTGGTTTTGTGTAACATAGAGTTATTTTCTCACATTGGTGGTTTTAACATGTGTGTTTTGTTTCCTAGGTATGTGTTTCATTGAACCCCTTCAATGCCTATGGACATTTTAAAGTGTGGTTACGCAAGGGCATTATGGGCTGGAGCCTGCTTTGGGGAGGATCCACTTATGTCATTGCTGTAACTTCTACCTTTTTAACACAACCACATCATTCTTAACCTTGCAAGCACATCATTGATAAATTTCATGCTTTCCCTTATCATGTAATTTATCTGTTCCACAAAATTGATATAATACCCCTTTTCTTGCATCTTTCACAACTTTTAACATTGACAACTCCATATTCTCATAGTTTCGATGCCTAAATATTATTTCCTAGTTATCCCAAAACTATGGACCTAACCTGAAACCTTCCCACCAATCCTAAAGCTTCATTTTCCATGTTCAATACCCTCATTCAGTGCAAATTCATGAACCTCCATATTGACTATCTGATATCGAGTTATACACGATGTTAGATACTTGATATCAAGTTTGAAAAAACCTATATATATGACCCCCATAGTGCTCCACAAATCCATTTTCATCTTTTGCATCTAGGAGAGTTTTTCAATGTTTCTTTCGCAACTCATAGCTCTACAAAATCAACTTCCACTTGCAATATCTTGCTCAATCCTACTCCAATTCTCATATCATTCAAACCTATTTGAACTTGGAGTGTTCAACTTAGTCATGGGGGGTGCTTACATGGAAAACTTGCACCAATTTTTAAAAATTTGCTATTTCTTGAAAGGTATTACAAGGGTAAGAGTGTTAAAAATATTAAGCGTTATAATGAAAAATCAATCATATTAATGCTAGAAACCTTAATCTTTTTGTCCAAGAAACAATAACCATCATAATATGCCATAAAAAAGAAAAAAGGAACCATCTATGAAGGGTTATAAAAGAAGATAAACAATTTTTGGGCATTTTTCTAGAAATATTTCTAACTCTACAATCATATGCCTAAAGCACTTAAGGTTAGGACTAAGGTATAAACCTATTGATAATATATATAGCAACACCTTAGTAACATCAAATCCTTCATTGATTGCAAATGGCCCCAAAAAGAGGAGCACAAGTAGGACCTTCATAGGGAGTAGCCAAATACCCAAGAGGTTATAGAGGCTAGCAAGGCAAGCATGCCAAGCATGAGGAACAAGAGGCATAATCATTTAGCATCCATCAAGAGGCTCCTATTACAAGACAATTGATCCAAGGAGAGGCCATGAAACCACAAGCTCCCATGCAAGGACAATGCCTCACATTGTCCCCAAAATGCCTTGAAGCCATTCAAGAATAATCTATGTTGACCACAATCATCATGGAGATGAACTTTGGCTCATTTATGTCATTTGCTCCAGAGGCAGTTTAGACACAACTTCAGGCATCACCTTTGTGGCCCATCCTTTTAGATAGTAGCAAATGATACCTTAGCAAAACCTACCAATTCTAGCATAATAAAGAAGAGGGCATCATTGTTAATATTTACATAGTCACTATTTTGTTTTTAGTTAAATCAATCACTGAAGCTCTTAATTTGCCAAATGAGAAGGCTAAGTTAGCCCATCTATCCAGGAGTTCTAACATCAACACCAAAAATCTATGATTGAGGTGGGCCTACAACAAAGAAGATAAGACATAATGAATTAACTCTGGAAGAGAGGACCTATTTTAAGATAGGGACATATCACCTCTTTCCCACTGAAGGACTCAACATAATCTCCACGTATGTGGCTAGGGGATACATGGCCAACCTTTCCCAACTATATTGCATAGAAATTCAAAGGCGATTTGAAGAAAAGAAGGTAGGGAATCCCACACTTTCATTCCCTTGACTAATCCAAAAGCTGTGCAAATGAACTACAATCCTAGGAACATAGATGACATTCCTAGAAAGGCTTAGAATGCTTCCTTTACTGAATTTTTTAAACCAACAACACTAAAGAAATACCTTGGTGAGGAACAAGAACCAGAGAAAGAAGCAAAACTGGAAAAAGAAGTAGAACAAGACCTTGAAAAGCGTCATGAGCCACAAGATCTACCACCATTGCCCTAATATTACAAGCCTACAATGAGCAACTTAAAAACAATTGCTAAAATGCTCATCTAGGGGAGTAGAGAGGAGTCAAGCCTCTTTAGAGTCATCAATGACACTATGCAGCCTATTGGAGATAGATTTCACTATAATCAAGAGAAGAATCCTAGTGGTCACAAAAAAAATCTCTAGTAACACCACATCCTTCCAAGTGATGCTTGAAATAGGAGAAGCTAATACAATAGTGGTCATGTAGCATTAGGAAGCTACAGGCATAACAGAGGTGATGACAAATCACATTAAGGAATCTTTCAATGCTTGTTGTGCCCCTAGTGGATTTGACTAGGACCAGAGATGCACAGATGCTCACTAGAACATCGATGACTCCTATAGCTTATGAGGATGTATTAGATAGATTACTACAAATTGGACAAGTAATAACTACCTTGTTTAACATCCCTAGTGATTTTTCTGCAATACAATCAAACCTCATTTCCACCAAGGGGAAGCTAGTCATGGCTGAGACTAGGGCAGAACATGCAGAAGTAGAAGTGTAATGTTTGCAATAAGAGGTGGTTTCCCTGAGAGCTAAAATATGGGATCCTATCTATTTTATCATGCCTAACCAGTTAGATCAATTTAGTACAAAGAAATTGGATAAATTAATCAAAGAGAACAAAGCTACTAAGTAAGAAAAGAAGTAGACAGTATAGAATGCCTCCATTGTAGAAGTACAATCCTATGCTCATAAGAAGGTACTAACCACCACTCAAGAAGAAAATAAACAAATTGTTGCAAAAAATACAAGGTTGACCACCATTGAAAAACAAAGAAACATTGTGGAAGAAAGTGTCCACTAGTTAAGAGAACAACTAGTAAGGATCAACCATGATATCAACTGATTAGCCAGAGACAACTACACCCTCTCAATGGAGGAGGTTTGTGTAATTTGACAAAATTCTACAATCAAAATAAGTGCATGATAGAATGAAGTCAAAAAGCATGAAAAGCTAAAAGAATACTTCCAAGACCAAGTCAACATGTATAAGCAAATCAACAAAAAGGAAATCTAGATGGCCAAACCTTGCATCAAATCCATGTCAATAAAAGATCCTGATTGGTAACCCATCTTGGATAGCTATGCCTTGGTCCAATAAGCAAAAGTGAAGAATAAAGACCTACATATCAAGGATTTAGAGGAATACATGGCATTTTCTAACCTTAAATATGCCAACCTCACCATGTTAATAGTAGGTCAACTAAGAAATGAATTGGATTAGTACGTAGCAACCACCTACGCATTATACAAGAAAGAGTTTGCAAAAAAAAAAAGCCACTTTAAAGAAATTCCATGTAGTAAACTTAGAACTTGAGGTGATCAAAGCTTGCTACCACAAACAAAAGGATGTTCTTTCAAACCTAGCCCAAAGATTAACAAATCATCATGAGTTAAAAGAAAAGGCCAAGAAATTTGATGAGGAACGATGATAATTTATGGCCTGGTATGTGAAGGTCTTCAAAATGTTTCGATAGTTGCCATGTCGTTAGGATGTACCAAAGCTAGCACATGTTTGTTCAATGGGTTGGATGGTACATGATCCAAGAATGGAAGAAGAAAAGTAGCAAGCACTACTTAACTACTACAAATTTTAGAAGCCTACCAACAAAGGAAAGCAACTGATGGAGGAGTCACTACCTCCAGGAACTACATGAGTTTCCCAATTTTATCTTATAATGTTGTGTTCAAATTTTTGTAAAACAACACTAGGACATGTAAGAGTCAATTTTCTTATTTGATTGTTTGAGTCAATTAATAATTCTATACCTTTGCAATATTTTGTGAATAACTTATTCCTAATTTTGTTTACCTCGAGGTTGAGTCTTCATTCAGTTGTGAGGGCATGATGAGTTATGATTTTGTCATCTTTGATATCATAAAGCCTTGATATTAGGTATGTGATATCAAAGCCTCAATATCGAGAATGATAACAAATATCCAATATCATCTCTTCCATGCTAGCTTATAAATACAACACTTAGGTGCATGATTGGGACATAGCTTAGTTTTAGATTATAGTTAGCTTTTTCATAGATTGTTAATTTTCAGTTTTGTTATTTCCTAGTGCATGCCCACAATGTGATTTATGTAATTGTATGGCATTTTTATTCAAGTGTGATGTGCTTGGACACATTCCATGATTGGAAATAAAGATTGGAATTACTTTCATCATTGTAGTATCCACTTAGATTTACTATTGCTTTAAATTTATTAAATACTATTTTCCTTAGTTAATGTTTTCATTTATTATTCTTATCATTAAGTGATATGAGTATGACTAATAGCGAGCACTTAATTGTTATTACTTGGTAGCCCAGCAGTGTATCGTTTGGTATGCCGAGTGACATACACTTGGTAATTCCAATGGTAGTTAAGGCATGTGTGGATGATTAGGAATGGATACTCATCACATGTAGGCTAGTTTAGATTTTAATTTTCACTATTGATTAGCTTAATTAATCAATCTCTTTATTATCATTAGGAGTAACTTAGGGCCAAACAACATCAATCATCATATGCTTCACCTTGGACTAAACTATATGTGACAAAGCTACCACTAGTCTAAGTGGGAATACAATGAACTATGATCAAGGCATAATGATCTAGATGCACAACTAGTCCCATCCACGGAATTCAACCAAATCATGCATGAACGTTTGTGATTTGTATTGTTGGATGTATGGGTACCTCACCACTCATCACAAGTCATTATAGTGTTGGAAAACGTAGCTTCCAAAAGCGGAGTTACCTTTTGGTAGTCATATGTACCAAATAAAAGTTTCTTCTAGTACATTATAGAGCTTTCAATTTTCATTGTATGGGAGTGTTAGTTGTAGGCCATCACAGTGTTGGCAAACTTGGCTTCGATGTGCCAAAAAAACTTTGCTTCTCATAGGTTTTGGAGCTTTTTATTCCCATTACATGGGAGTTCTAGTCACTGGTCATCATAGTGTTGACAAACTTGGCTTCTAAAAGGGGAGGTACTTTTTGTAGCCAAATGTACCAAACAAAATTTACTTTCAGCAAGTTCTTGAGCTTCTAGTTTGCATTGCATGAGAGTGCTAGTCATAGGCCATCATAATGTTGGTAAACTTTGCTTCTGAAAGGGGAGGCACCTTCTAGTAGCTAAATGTACCAAATATACTTTGCTTCTAATAAGATCTGGAGCTTCTAGTTCCCATTGTGTGGGAGTGCTAGTCGTATATTTTGATTTAAGCTATGAGTTGTAGTTTATAGTTGTGACTCATAATCCTAATGTGACATGCATGAGATCATAATGTGCAATATGAGGCAACAAATAATAACCATGGAAAACACTTTACCACCTCATTTTTACCATTTCTTGAGAAACTAGAAGGATGCAAAGCATGGCAAAGGAGTAAAGAGCATCACAAGAGAAATCACATTGTCAATTAAGGTCAATCCTATTGAAGAGATTTCATTGACAATGTGAAAGCTTTGCAGAAATCTTATGTTTGTATAAGTTTTGAGAATTCTATCTCAATTATAGATATGCTGGATACATAGTTTGTAAAATATTTGAAGAATGCAAAGAATACAAGAGCATGTAGGTTTTTAATAAATAGCATGGTAGCAAGAAATACAAAATCTTTCAAGAGAACATTTTTCAATAGGTGTTGTTCGATGGTCTCACTTCTAGGACAATGCATTTGCTAGATATATAAGGAAAGAGTGGAAGATTTTATTGAGGGTGAATAGAAGAATGAGATCTTTCCCTGTGAATTTTTTATAGAACTAAAAATAAACAAAAATGGAGAAAGGGGACTTGCTCATGAGAAAACTATTACACAAGCTAGATATTGTAAGTTGTTCACAACTATTTTATATTCATCCATTAATGTTTTATAAGATGAAGATTTACAATTTATAATATGATGATCCTTGTTTAAATATATTCTTTGTATCGATTATCATTGCCAGTATGGACTGAATGTTACTACAAGGATAGCACTTACGAAAGGTAGAAAAAGAAATAAGACAAGAAGAAAGATTGGTTGTCAATGTCATTTCATAGTTTGCTATATGATAGGAGTAGAACATGTTGCATGTATTATATATAAATAAATGAATAAGGTTGACATATCAAGAGCTTACTATCACAGTTTGCTACGTCCCATGATAGATAAAAGAAACTCAAAATCCATACATATTTCTGTTGAGGTGCATTAGAAGATACTGTATTTATGGAAGGAAAGATTTCCAATAGATCTAATCTATGAGAGGTATCTCAAAGATCTTTTTAAGGAAGGACAAGAGATTGGGCTATCAAGAAAGAAGGATATCTTTCTTATTAAAAAGAACATTTAAAAAATTTGCAAAAATGTTACTTCTAATTACAAGAAAAGTAGGCATAATAAAATTAGTACCTAGCTATGTACCAAATGACCAATAATTTTATCTTTTACTCTCAATAAGAGAATGAAATACAAGATGTCCCATTGATCATCAGGTTGCAATCACCTTGGGTGCTCAAAAATATGACAGTTCTATCTCAATGTACTATCCTTGTAATGGATTCCACTTTCAACATCAACAAATATGATGTAAGTTTAAATAACATGTTCAATTATTCCATTTTAAAATTTGTTGATATTATAATAGAATAAGACATTATCTTATTACAAATGTGTGGTTACCTTCATAGTTCCATCTTCACATAGTGATGGCTTTTAATTCATACTACAATGGACTTTTAGTCACATGGGTGATATTCTCATGGTGCACAAAAACTAATATTAGAGGTTGGCTTTCAAAGTTGCTTTGAAGAGGCAAGGCTTTCAAGCCTAACTAGATAATGAATGCTTCTATGCTAAATGATTCAAAGGTAGAAATGAATGTAGTGGTGTAACTTTAAAGGCATTTGAAAACATACTATAAATCACACTACCTTAGTTTGAGATACCTTAACATGTGCTAAAATTTGATGATTTCTTAGGTCAATTTTTGGGAGCAAGATTTTTCTATGCATTTGGCATGTTTGGAGGGCATGGAGAAAGAATGTGTCAGCCAAAGTTAGAGATTCTAGTTAGAGAAAAGCAATGGGTGATTATATTAATCATATTATGAATGAATGCAAAATTGTTATAGATGTTGTTGTGGAAATAAAAAAATTTGTTGAAAGGTTTAAGGAGAACTTAGATTTCATTAAATCCTTAAAATAGCAATGGTTAACTAGAGACAAATTTAGTAAGTTTTTATTCCTTATTATCATTACATAAAAGTTCATATTCATGGTCATAGACTCTTTACTCAAATTTTTTATTACTAATTTTTGTCTTTAATCATATGTTGTTAGGAATGTGGGCTAAAGCCTTCCATGATATTTCCCATGCATAGCAACACACAAATAATGTTGTTAAGTCATATCATGGATTTGTCAAAGGGAAATTTTTAAGAGATATAAGAAATAACAAATACCAATGGATCGATTGGCTTATATGGAGCTTGACAAAGGTACAACTATATTATTGAAACAATTCAAGAATTAAAGCTATAGCATATTTTATAAATAAGAAAAGATAAGGATTTTAATAAGCAGTCATGGAAAAGGCTTTACAAATATTTGATGTTGACTATGTCCAAGTTGTAGAAAAGAAAGACAAATATATTCTATGAAGTCAGAATAGTTTGAGGTTGAATACTTGGTACATGATTTCAAAGGTCTTGTGAATGTAAATGGTCTTGCCTTGGCCATTTTTGCAAGCACTTAATAAAAGTTCTTATTAAGTTAAAGGATCTTACCAATGCATTCAAGTTCTTCTTCCAAGATGAGTTTTACAATTCACATATGCATGTGGAACTAAATTTATTCCACCAACATCAATTCCCTAGCCAAGAAGATGCTTCAAAACCTAGGATGACACTAGAGACATTGGGATCAAGTAGCTAGCGGTCTATTACTAATGAGGTGGACATGATGGACAATACAAATTAAAAAATGAAGCTAGACAAAGATAATGCATATCCACAATGGAAAACTAAAATTCCTAAGTTCAAAAAGATCTTGACAAAATTGTTGAAGATGTTCCCCACAAACAAGAAGAGTATTTTAGAAATAGAAACACATGTGGAATTGTTGGAATCAAAGTTTTTATTTCAAGTAATAAAGATGGATTGGTAAGCAAAAAAAGATTGTCTAGCTAGAATAGTCCTTTGAAAACTACTACACAAAACCTTTTTAGTCATAATTGTGTAAGAAAACTTTCTAAGGTAATGATAGTTTTTCATTGGTTAGCTATGGTCAAAATAATGTACATTGTGTTCAATTCTTTTTAATCTACTTCATTTTTCTTGCAGATTGAAGTGAAGAAGGCCAAGAGAAACAAGGAAACTTCTCTCATCCCAAATCTACTCTAAACCAATAGCTCATGTGATGACATTATTATGAATGTATCTTACATTTTACATCCTTGGACAGGAAACATTAAATTAGAAGATATCATGTATTCATTATAGATTACTAGAAAGCATGTTTGTTACACTCTTCTGTTCAATCAAACTATATTCTATATGTCTTAATAGGCTATTACAAGACTACATGTTGTATATGTGTTGCATATTTGATTAAGGTATGTTTTTTAATTACATGTGGCAATGATATCCTATTTTAATCTAACATAATTTCAGTTTAATGCTATCACCTTTAATTTTATTAATGATTTTGAAAACTATTATGATACTTTCGAAATTAAATCAACTAAAATTATGGTTTATGACTATTAGAAAATCTTTTTTTAATTGCAAAATATAGTAATAGTGCAAGAACATGCGACTTACATTACATCGCACTATTTTCTTTTGAAACATGCATGAACATGTGCATCATAGGGTACCGTACTCTTAAAAATGTGTGAACATGTGGATCCATGTTATATCATAGAACTATATTGCAAGAAACTATTGGTTGCAGTATCCTACATAAAGTTATGCAAATACATGCAACCCATAGTTCTTTGCAATGCCAACATTTATAAAAACTAGGTTTTCACAATGTGGACCAATGCTAGTTGCATAATTTCTTTAAAAATGCATTTTGCACCAAAAAATGTGGCTCGCATCTTTGATATTAAAGTGCAATTAGTAGTTAAATATGTAGCTTGCATCTTTCGCATTAAAGTGCGAGTAGCATTTAAATATACAACTTCCATCTTCAACGTTAAAGTGCTAGTAGCAATTAAATATGCATCTCACATAACACTTAAGTTAAGTAGTAGCTACATATGCATCTCACAGCTTCAACATTAAAGTACTATTGATGTCAACATCGCCCATGCTATGCACCAGGCCATGATCAATGCACATGTAGGCCATTATAGTTGCAAAGTAGTCAAAATGCAAAGTAGTGCAACTCTTGGAATTACTTAAAAGAAAATTATACATCTAATCATAAAATCCTTGCACTAAAACACATTCTAATTACTTTTTAAAGAAAGTTATGGAAGTAACTATTGTAAGGAGGGTATGAAATTGATGGGCACTAGTCCCTATCAACCATAGGAACACCAATTTACTAGTTTTCTTGTGTACAAACCCAAAACTCTTAGGCAAAATAATAACTCTGAAGAAACTATTCAATTCTTTGTCTAACATTATAACTATGAATCTCCTCTTTATAGCTATAAGAAATCAAACTTTATAAACTTATCTAAAGACAAATCCATAGTAATAATTACCAGCTACGATTCCATAACACCTAGCCCATGTAACATGCAAGGTGCAAAGGTATTTTTAATTAAATCGCAATGATTGAAATGGTGTGTTAGTGAAACAATAAATAACTAAACTTCAAAACCAATGGTGGCTAGTATCTACCAACTCAGTAGCATGTAGTTACGAGCAGCAAATTAGGATGAGCTCAAGAAAACTCCAAACTTAGCAAAATGTATGAGCAAAGTAGATTAATTACCAGAACACATGACACCTTCAACAAAGGGAAGCCAGCAATGAAAACCTTGCGATGATTAAGTTATGATGGGGTTAGGAGGCAGTAAGCATAAAATATGGAGACAGCCATAGGCAACTTACAATAAGAAAGAAACAAGATGTTACAATTTTAATTTGATTTTCCAAATTTAGAAATCGTAACATGGCAAACTCCTTTACAAGCTCAGAAAATGTACGTGGGTTTTCCTTCAATGGTAGGTATACACCAGAAACTAAGGATGCAAATAGAGAGTTTTTCAAAGTGTGTACAAGAACTGCTAGAGTAATTTGGCATTCTCCTCGCATGGTTTTGATAGACAAAATGTGGTAGTGGTGATGACCATAACAGCCACCAACGGGCATTACAAGAGTCACATGGTGGTGGTCCTAGATGACGTGGGTGCTATAACAACAAGAGTTGATGGATATTATGGTAGCAGCCATAACTAACTCCAACTAATAGCAGCTATGAGGATGGGATTACCAACAACAGCAAGGGAGGAGAGAACCTTGGCGAAGCCTCTTCTATGATTAGTCTGGTATGGCAGGCATGTTGTAGGTCGTGCATCAATAGGAACATACATGCAAATGGTAGCAGTGCAACAGGTGCATTGCAGATCCCACGTCAATAGCGAAGGAGGTAGCAGTAGACTACGGGGTGCATGCATGGTGCGTCGACAGTGACGCAAATAGCATGACAGATGAAATAGGCCAACCCAAAAATGATGATTTTCTGTTTTCTTTATCTCTCGCAAGAAGGTTCATTGGTCTTATGCGAACTAGTGACAACAAAACAGCAATGATGGTAGAGAAGCACCTTTTCATTTCTAGAGATAGTGAATGATGCACGTAGATGGCAGAGGGGTTACACGAATGGTAGTAAATGCGTGCGTACGCAGCAATAGATGCCGATTTTCTGTTTTCCTTTTTTCTCTAACAGGCTCACTAGGCTGACGTAATTGACAGCACAGCAATGACGCAAACAGTGTGCAGAGCAATCAAAAGGAGGATGAACAACAAATGGTCTATTTCTTCCCTAGCTTGCAATAAACAACAAAACAACACAACAACATTGATCGCATGCAGACACATGCATCCTGAGATGTGTTGACAGCAAATGGCACACCAAACAATAGTGATCCAGTGGCGGTGGTGGCCACATAAGTGTGGCAAGCTTCTTCTATGTTTCATTTTCTCTCTCCTATGCATAGAAATATGAACATAAAAGGTGATGCTACCAATCACGTTTCTCTCTCTCGGTCTACGTGATAAACATGGAATCCATCTTCCCTTTCTCTCATCTAGGGATGGCTACAAGTAGTGTTGTGGCAGCAAGACTAAGGAAAATTTGAATTTTTCTTTTGGATTATTTATTGTACTCTAAAATTACAAAAATATTCAATTTTAATTTTTAATTATTTTACTTGGTTTATTATTTTCAAAATGTCACATAGCCCTCTCCAACTAAGACTATTCCCAGGTTTCTGTACCCATATGGGAGGTGCCCTAAGCAATATTCTCCTAAAAGGAGTTTTTCCAGGGTGTTAGTGTGTCCAAAATTTATGCATCAACACCTTTTTAGTGTTAGAATGAGGGCCTTCTTTGATTTTTGGTTTCAACTCTTCTTGCTATTTTGTTGTGGCCATTTCTTTTTCCGATTCAATTTTCTAACCTATTAAATTTTTCTAAAAAATCTTTGTCTTCAAACCTTTAATTTTATTACTTCACATTTTCTGAAAATTTTTGTTGCCTAAATCTTTTTCTTTCCAGTTCCATTTTCGAATTTCTGATTTTGGTGATCTATACCTGAGTCTCCACTTTGGTAAGCTAGTTTTAATTATTCAACTTAGAATTTCGTTTTTCTAAAATTTTTTTCCTTTTAAATTTCAAGCATTTATTTTTCTTTTTTTAAAAAATCATTTTTTAATAGCATATTGTAGTATTTTCTTTCTTTTGTCAAAACAAATTTTAAATATTTCACATTTTAGTGTTTATTTTTAAATATTTTATTATTTCAATATTTATTTCTTGTACTCAATATTTTATCAACACAACACCCCTGACAACCACAACCACCACCCCCCCTTCCCCAAATCAAGAATCACTTACCCCCACCCCAAACCGACCAGTCACCCATCTCTTCACGTTAAAGAAACAACAAACTTTACATTTTCCAAGTTCTATTCCTAGGACAACTCAAACTAGGATGACAACCCATCAACCCCCAGCTACCTTGTTGAGTAACCCCCTTAACTTTACTATCATGACATCCCAAAATCCCTCTAGAACATAAACCTATTCTTTGATCCCACAACCCCTACGAGTGATGCCCACCAACACATATAATGTTTCAAAACCTTATTAGGAATCCACAACATTGTACAAAACGATGTGGCATGCAAGGTGTTTATAATAACATTCAGAACTAAAGCAACTCAATGGTTCTTGATGCTCCCTAATGCCTCCATTAACTTATGGCAAGAATTCAAAAATAAGTTTTTGATTCAATTTGACAAATTCACAAGCTCTGCCATAGCATTTAACAACTTCACTAGCTTAAGAAAGCTACTTGGGGAGAATGTCAGGGATTACAACTGATGAGTGGCGAGGTACCCCTACACTCAACCATACGAATACGAGCATGCACGTGCAATCCAGTCAAACTCCGCAGACTAAATGCCTTAACGCCAAAAGAAACACTTGGGGTTAATCGTTCGTTGTCTTCCCAGGCTTGCTTGTTGGTGTCACGGTGTATGGTTAAGCAAGTCTGAGGTATGTGATTTTTTTGGTATTTTTGGGTTTATCTCCTAAGCTATGAGGGAAAGGGTTGAGAAACTAAATAACTCTAACTAATGTCCTAAGTCTATATTAACTAGCGTCAGCATCCGTTCCCACTT